>OY744477.1:114436243-114507400 GCA_963556175.1 Tipula confusa
GTGGTACTTCGATGTCCACCTTGCAAGGTAAGACAAGTGATACCTTGACGCGTGCTTTCATATTCCCCGTAATACTGGAATGCCTGGCACCCATATAATTGAACTGTTCATCCATCTTGTTAAGAGATGAAAGACAACTCCGGGCTACTTTCGACGTGACAAAGCCTGATTGTAAAACTGAATAGCAGCCTGACTGTCCGTAAAAATTCCAATATCTCTTACAGATATTACATGCTACTTTATCCAGTCCATGGCTTCCTTGATTGTTATACGCTCTGCCTGAAAAATACTTCAATAATCAGGGAGGCGGAAAAAGAGATTTACATTTAGTTCTTCGCAGAAAACCCCTTTGCCGACCTTTCCATCAATTTTCGAGCCATCTGTAAAAAATTTAATAAAGCCTGACTTTAAAACTGTTCAATTCACCCAGTAATATCAGGAATATCAGTTATAGATTATCAGTTATAAATTTAATTTCGAGATATGATGTCGAGATGGTGTAGTCGATAGATTTGGGGATTTCTTTGTTCGTTAGAATAGATGAGTATCCCAAAATGTTACAGGACAACATAGAAACTGATTAAGCCTTATAGCTGTACTGGCAGCCACTTGCTTAGCCAGGATATTCAAAGGAAGGAGATGAAAGAGAATCTCCAGTGCTTGAGTAGGAGTGCTTCTAAGTGCACCACTAATACACAAAGTAGCAGTTCTTTGCACTTTCATCAGCAACTTTTGATTCGCCACTGTATTTAAAGCGGGCCACCGAACTGTAAATCCATACATTAGGACTGGTCTAACTACAGAGGTATTAAGCCAATACACAATGCGAGGCTTAAGCCTCCATCCTTTTCCAATCGCATTTTTACAGGAGAAGAGTGCTATCGTAGCCTTTTTTAATCTTTCCAGAATATTAGACTTCCAGCTTAGTTTACTATTCAAAATGAGACAAAAGAATTTCACTTTATCTACGATGTTCAAAACAACTCCATTGAGAGTTGGAGGGTCAAAGCGAGGAAGTTTGTACTACCTGGAAAAAAGAACCAACTCAGTCTTCAGTGAGTTAACACTAAGACCACAACTATTAGTCCATTGAGGTAGAATGCCAAGAGCATTCTAGATAACATCTCTGGATGCAAGGGTATTTACCGAAAGCGCCAATAGCAACATCATTTGAATAATCCACCACTTTAAAGCCAGTCCCTTCCAGGTTTAGTTACAGGTCATTTATGACCAAATTCCGAAGAAGGGGGGGGGAGGGTAATACACCACCTTGCGGTGTATCCCTACTTACAAATCTACAGATGGATGATACACCTAGATTAACCATTATGACCCTGCCTTGGAGCATTGGATCAATCCAGCTTCTAAATGTCACATTCACCCCAAATTTGAAAGTGCTTTCGTGATCGCCTCTGGTTTGACATTATTAAAGGCACCTTCAATATCACAAAAGGTCACCAAAGAGAATTCCTTATATGGAAATCGAGGGACTTCTCTATAAGACATAATAGGGAATGGAGAGCAGTTTCTACCGATTTCCTTGATCCCGTTGACAGCTTTACAGGCTCGATTAAGCCCTTAAGGTAACCCTCTATCAGTCTTTCTAGAATTTTCAAGAAATAAGAAGATAAGCTAATAAGCCTAAAGTATAAAAATAGGTATAAAAATAACGATTACTTCACTCCATTTTTTTGGAACATGACAAAATTCGAGACTACTTTTAAAAATCACCTCAAGCCAGGGAATAGTTAGGTCAGCGGTTTTCTGAAAATTGGCAGGAATAATGCGGCCAAACCTGTAAGGCTTGAAACTGTTAACTGCCAATAAGATATTTCTCCTACTGACAATTTTCCTTGGAAGGCTAGTAGTCTTATTAACCTTTGGCAAAATAGGGGGAGAATCAGAACAACCCGGAAAATGGGTTTCCAAAAGAAGCTCCAAGGATTCCTTACCCGTTGTAGTCCGTTGGTCATCTAAACGTTGAAGATGACTTGGAATGGCAGGACAATTTGATAAAATCTTACGCAGCCTAGCTGCTTCAGAAAACTTCTGTATTTTATCACAAAAGAGTCTCCAGGAGTTGCTTTCGGCACTTCTTAGTTCATATTTATATGCTTCAAGGACCTCCTTGTAGGAGTCCCTTGGCAATTGTATCTTTGCTTTTTTTTTAAACCTCATACATCCTTAATAAGAACGTTTTAAAGTTTTAAGCTTTCCGTATTTGGATAAATTGTATTAAAATCTATCTCAATCTATTAGAAAATAAAAATCATTTAAAAAATATTTAAAAAAAAAAGATCTTTTAATTTTGCAATATATCTATGAATTTGAGGAGGTAATAATATTTCAAGTGTTAATTGAATATTGTACTGTTCAGTCACATTAACATGACATAAACAATGGTGTTTAGTTAACAAATTAATTTCTTACAGTAACAATAATTTCTCACTTTAAAATATGCATTAGAATCAAATTTCGGATAAACATATCATTATGCTTAAAAATATAAGCATATCGGATATGCATTCCCTCTAATTTAATTGACAAATTTATAATATAAGTAAAATTGTAAGTTCGGCAAATCTGATATTTGTTGTAGTATACAAAACCAATATATAAAACCAACAAGTGTATATGTAAACTCAACAAATTGAAAAACATTAAGTAGTTTTCAACAATACTTCTATCTGTTATTGTCTAAGCCTCCAACAGTGGTAAGCGGATAACAGTCCAATATCGAAAGCTATATCAAGTGTAACCACTGATATAACATTGGTTATATCACCAAAGCATTCGAGCCACCAAAACAACAGGCGGCCTATAAAATTTTGAAGAAATTCCAGCCAACAATCAACAGGCATCGGAACTTCAAGCCAACAACCAACAGGCACCGATATCTATACAAATAATTTGTGGTTATATATTCGACTCAACAACCAACAGACTAAAAAACTGTATGCTGATCAAACTGTATGCTGAACCGGCACCAGTTCAATCATTCACAAACATCCTTCCGGTCAATAAAACCAGCCAGTCATTACATTAAACAATTAAGCAAACACCAAAGTGCAGCCAATCAAAATGACAAGTATGGAATGTCTTTTGCGAGATCAGAAAACAACAGCCGACAAAATAGTTAAGCTAAACAAGAACTATTATAAAGACGGACCATTAAGGAAGACGAAAAGGTATTTAGAGTCCAAAATATCAACTTTGAAGGAACTCTATCAACAATATGTTGAGACAGATAAAATCATTCGAAATTATGTATCACCATTAGTGTCAAGCCATTCGTATTTCGAAACACGAACTAAGATAGCGGGTATTTACGATACCCTTATACGATGACATGCAGAAACAGCTTAACCAGGGGCCACCAACCACACCGATTACAAACAACATCAGATGATAATTCCCTAAAGTCCCAATTCCTGTTTACGGTTATGGACAACGGCAATACAACAGCAACAAAGGAGGAACAAGGCTCATTGGGTACAAACAACAACATTTATACCAACAGAAAAAACCTTGATCAAATGCTTAAATTGCAGAATGTAAAAATGAGGGCTTTATATAAAGAAATAAATACATACCCGAAGACTCATTAATACAAAAGGTCTCTAAACAAGCTCTACAGCTTGTGTTAAAAAGAATCGAACGAATGATGGAACAAATCATGGAGCTCGATGAAAAGATAAATGTGGAGGCCTCAGAAGAAGATGAAGAAAGATTAAAATACTTTTCTGAGAGTTATTACGATACCATCAAAAACCAACATGATGCTATTGTAACAAAAATCACCACAGAGATCGACAGCCATCAAACAAACAACAAGTTTGATTTACGCCTTCCAAAAATTGAGATTCCAATTTTCTACGGAGAATACATTAAGTGGAAAGGGTTTGCGGACACATTCGAAAAATTAGTTCACTCTAATGAATCGCTTACGGACACCTACAAGATCAATTACTTAAAGAATCATTTAGGAGGTCAAGCCGCTAGATTAATAAATCATCTAGGATCAACCGAAGACCACTACCGAGTAGCGGACAAAATAATAAAAAATCGATACAGCAATGAAAGAATTTTGGGAACAACGTATTTCAACCAGCTGATCACTCAACCAAACATAGTAACAAAGAATGCTTCAGGAATTAGAACGATGCATGACATCACACAAGAAGTAATTCATAACATAAACAACGTACTCAATAATGAGGAGCAATTTTATGGCTTAATTTTACACATATTACTAAAGAAGCTAGACAGTGAAACGTGTAGAAGTTACGAGTATACATTGGAAGACCCAAAGGAGGGTGAAAGTTTAAACAAATTTTTACTGTTTTTGGTAAAACGGTTCCAGTCATTGAAAGTAATAGGAAATAAGTATAGTCGACACGCAATAACAACCGGCAATCGATTACAAGCTCCAAGAACTTTAACAATGCTAACTTCAACAACAGATATATGCGCAAATTGCAAAGGGTCGCATAAAATCGATACGTGCAGAACATTTTTGCAAATGTCAACAATTTACCGTAACAAAATATGCACCATGATCGAGCTGTGCAGAGCATGTCTGGGTGATCACCAGACAAGAAGATGAGTATTCTGAACTGAGAGAGGTAAGGGCAGGAGTCCCACAAGGCAGTGTTCTGGGCCCACTCCTATATCTACTTTATACAAGTGATATACCACAGTCCGATCATGTAAGCATAGCAACGTTTTCTGACGACACCGCTATACTAGCAACAGCGCAAACTGTCAAAGAGGCGGCGAATAAACATCAATATGCAAGTAAAGAAATTCACCAGTGGACCAAGCGATGGAAAATCAAACTTAATGAATTAAAATCTGCGCATGTCAACTTTACGAACAAACTTTTGGTTAATCCGCCACCAATCAGCATAAACGATGTCATGGTGCCATACGAGAACTCCGCCAAATACTTGGGTATGACACTGGACGTTAAGCTCAAATGGTAAGAGCATGTAAAGAAGAAAAGAAAGGAGCTTGATCTTAAATATAGACAATTGTACTGGCTAATTGGACGAAGGTCAAAATTAAGCACAGACAACTGTTTAGCCGCTAGAAAGAAAAAGGGAAATTTAAAGTAGAATCATTTCAAATAACCAATTTATAAACTTATCTTATTCAGCTGCACTTGATGGCTTCACCATAAATAATTTACAATCTAAAATAGAAACAAATATTAGTCAATTTATGTTAAAATTAATTATTGAAAGTTTGTAATATTACCTTATATTGTTATTGTTATTAAAATATATTTGACAGCTTAACATCCAATGCATACGTCACAAAATATTGATTGACGTTTGCATCATAGTTACATGTAACTTAAGTGGTGTATGATACCAATTTTCGAACATAGATGTCGTATCAGGAATTTTTTATTTCATGTAATATCTTTTGTAAAAGTAACAAAAATAAATAAAAAACGCTCTCTTGCGCTACAATCGTTCATCGATAAACAACAAAATAAAAATATAAATCAGCTGTAATTAAAAACTTTATAAGAACCAAAGTACTTAAACTATTTATTTAAGTATACCTACGTCGGACAGTGCATCCAGCATATAAGAAGCGTAAAGGTCAGATCTTTAAAACAGGCTTTTAAATTAAGATCTCATCGACCTTACCCCGACACATTGGTCCTTCGAGCCGGATTTTGTCCTTCTTGCTGAACGCGGAATTCAAACCACGTGCATTGCTTAGATAAGTAGTCATTCTTATTCTTATTATTACTATTATTATTTTTTATTTAAACAAAAACGATTCAGTGTAAAGAAAGTGTTTTAAGACTCAGTGTATAAAGTGAGTTTTGTGATATAGACTAGGTGAAATCAATTCAAGAGCATTATGACTGACAATCTTGCAGCTCTCAAAAAGCAGCGAAGCACCAACAAGTGTAAATTAACTAACTTAGTAAAATATGCTATGTTGGATCATGCAACCACCGAGTTAGGCGAATTGACCACGCGTTTGCATCGCGTGGAAAAGTTAATGAAGGAGTTCACGGATCTCGAAACGCGCATTTTCACTATTGATATCAGTGAGGAAAGTGATTTCGCTTATGAAGACAATTATTATACAGCGATTTCATCGTTAAATCGTTGGATTCGATCCAAGAGCCTCAATCAAGGTGTGATAAACCTAGATGCATCGCACAACGAAACTCACAGTGGAGAGCATTCTCAAATCAAGCTGCCAAAGATCCATATCCCATCATTTGGAGGAGACTACTCGGAGTGGCAGTCCTTCTTTAATTTGTACACCAGCACCATACACGAAGCACCCAATTTAAACCCGGTACAGAAGTTCCAGTACTTAAAAGGACTCTTACGAGGGGAAGCAGCCGTATTGCTGAGACACATAGCAGTCACAGAAGGCAATTATATTGGTGCCCTCACAAAATTAAAAGAGAGATACAACCGAAAGAAACAGATTATTAATACGTTCATTAGAACATTCATCGAGCAACCGGTCATTCATAATTCAAATGCCAATAATATCAAACGCCTGATGGACACTTCAGACGAAGTTATCCGAGGTCTACAGGCGCTCGGTGAGGTAGCCCAAGCCAGGGATCCATGGCTAATCTATGTGCTGCTACAAAAATTAGACGACAAATCTAAAGCCCTCTGGGCAGAATATTCAGCGGAGATGAACAATCCAGAACTCTCAGAATTCTTCAAATTTCTAGCTCGACGCATAGATACGCTCGAATCACTGCAAAGCACATCCCGACGTCTCAAACCCGAAGTGAGAAGCCATATCGCTTCCAGTGTCCATAATGAACAAGTTATGGGTCACACTTCTTTAAAATCAGTCGTGAAGATCCAATGCCCCATGTGCCAAGACCCAGGTCATTCATTGTTTCATTGCAATCAGTTCCAATCGCTAGATGCCGAAGGGCGCATGGCATTCGTTAAAAAGACCAACCGATGCATCAACTGTTTTTAATGCAATCACCCGGTATTTCGTTGCCAATCCCGACGTAGGTGTCAAAAATGTGGCAAAAAGCATAACACTCTTCTGCATCACTCCGAAAAATCTGGTGAACCACAAAGAGAGCTGGTACCGACATCATTAGATCAAGTAACAAGTATGCACGCACAAAATATAGTTACCTGCGCAATCCTTCCCACAGCAATCATTCAAGCCGTAGACTGCACCGGAAAAACCATAGCCTGCAGGGCCCTCCTGGATTCCGGTTCACAGTCTAGCTTTGTCACCGAAGCATGTGTTCAACGGTTACAATTGAAAAAGCAAAACGCAAGAATTTCAATATGTGGATTAGGTCAAGCAGGATGTGGGGTCTCTAAGGGCCAGGTTAAAATAACCATTAAACCAGAAACGTTACCTGAATTCACTATACAGGCTCTTGTAATAACAAAAATTTCTAACGTGCTACCATCGAAAAAATTGTCAGTTGATTTAGCTCCATACACCGGACTCAAATTAGCCGATCCCCAATTTGACAAACCAAGCTCCATCGGTGTACTCATTGGCGCTGATCAATTTTTTCACATCATCAGAAACGGTCAAATAAAAATCAGCCCTTGCAAACCTGTTCTTCAAAACACCGTGTTCGGCTGGGTAGTGTCTGGTCAAGTCAATTATACTAACGATCATCAGCTAGATTTCTTTCAAACTTTAACGACATCAGAACCCGAGATGGTAGACATTGATCAAAGCTTACGCAAGTTCTGGGAGTTAGAATCACTATACCCCAAAGGAAAAATTCTATCTGCAGAAGAAGCTTTCTGTGAGGCTCACTTCGTTAAAAATTTCAACCGGAACCCTCAAGGTCGGTTTACGGTCAAACTTCCCTTTAAGGAATCACCGACAAGATTAGGCGAATCACTAACGCCAGCAATACAACGATTGAGAGCGATGGAGCGCCGTTTTATTCGAGATCCAAATTTCGCCAAGCAATACCACGACTTTATGGGTGAATACGAAAGGCTTAATCATATGGTGGAACTCCAGCGCATAATAAAACAAGCCACGGATTTTATTTGCCGCATCATGGTGTCTTTAAAACTTCGGGTGTCACCACCAAGATACGGGTAGTTTTTGACGGCTCAGCCAAATCCAGTACTGGCCCATCACTGAATGATTGCTTAGCAATTGGGCCTACGGTTCAGTCAAGTTTATATGCTGTCATTCTGCGTTTCCGAGAGCACAAGATCGCCTTTTCCGCCGATGTGGAAAAGATGTATCGCCAGGTCGACGTTTCGCCAGAGGATACAAACTTTCAACGAATTGTCTGGCGATCCAATCCCTCCGAACCCATCCGTCATTTCCGTTTGACAACCATAACATACGGTTTAGCCTCCGCATCGTTCCTCGCCACGAGAGCTATTCAGCAAATAGCAAAGGAAAATGAAACCTTCTCACCTGCAGCCGCTCATGTCATAGCCAATGACATATATGTAGATGACATTATGACCGGGGCTGATAATGAAAGTGCAGCGATGCAATTGAAAGAACAGGTAACGGCGATTCTAAATGGATATGGCTTCTGCCTAAAAAAATGGGAATCCAATAGTAAGCAGATACTATCCAGCATTCCATGCGAGCATCGAGAAGTGAATCTCAAAGAAATTTGTGACCACACCCAACCGCATGAGTCCGTGAAAGTGTTGGGCATCCAATGGAATCCAGATTCTGATCGGTTTGTGTTTACGTCCCAGATGCCAGACACCACCAACGTCACAAAGCGTACAGTGTTATCAGATGCCAGTAAGTTATTTGATCCATTAGGTTGGCTAGCTCCTGTGGTCATAACCTTTAAGATCTTCATGCAAATGCTCTGGGCAGACAATCTGAGCTGGGACGATCCTCTCCCACACGACAAAGGCGCCATTTGGTCAAAAATAAAATCTAATTTCAAAACATTAAACTCTATATCTATTCCCAGATTCATACAAGCTGAACAAGGTTCCATCATAGACGTCCATGGCTTCTGCGACGCCAGTCAATCAGCTTATGCTGCCGTTGTATACTTTCGAACAATCAACTCGGATGGCACAATACATATACACCTAATTTCCTCCAAAACAAGAGTAGCGCCTATCAAGCAACAGTCACTTCCCCGTTTAGAGCTATGTGCCGCCCTGCTTTTAGTTAATCTCGTGGAAACTATCAGAGAAGAATCCAGCTTAAAAATAAATCAAATGTATCTATGGACCGACTCCCAAATAGTGCTAGACTGGCTCAGCAGTCATCCACGACGTTGGAGCACCTTCGTGGCCAATCGTACCGCGGAAATACTTAATTCTTCGACCCGAGAAAATTGGAAGCATGTTCCTTCAACTGAAAATCCGGCGGACTGCGCATCTAGAGGTCTTTCACCAAACGAACTCAAATCGCATTCCCTTTGGTGGACCGGGCCAAAGTGGCTATTTAAATCGACAGAATGTTGGCCATTGCAATTAAAAAACTGTGGGCACAATGAAGAGATGTCAAATAAACCAATAATACTGACTTTTCAATGTGTACCAAGAAATGAATGGCTCACCGAACTCATTCTCAAATATTCTTCCTTTCGGAAACTAGAAAGAGTTCTGAGTTACGTCATACGATTCGTTGAAAATGCCAGAAAGTCCAAAGAATCCAGAATCAGTGGCATTTATCTTCGGCGTGAGGAGTTAATTCACGTCGTACACCTAATTTGTCAGCACGAACAACGACTATACTACCAAGACGATATACTGGCGCTTCAAGCGAAGGGAGTTATCAACAAGAATAGCAGTCTAAAATCATTAGACCCATTTCTAGATAGTTTTGGAATTATTCGCGTTGGAGGCAGGCTGCACCATAGTACAGCTCCTTACTCCACAAGACAACCAATTATCATGCATCCAAACTCCACAATCACGCTAATAATTCTTCATGACATCCATATAGACCACAAGCACGCAGGTCCTTCTCTTCTGCTGTCGATCATGCGTCAGGAATATTGGGTACCAAATGGAAAACAAAAGGCCAAGGAGGTGATCCGGAAATGCGTCATATGTACAAGGTTTAAAGCGGATTGTCAACAACAATTAATGGGTAATTTGCCTAGTTCCCGAGTCGAGTTTATACGGCCGTTTCTTAAAACTGGTGTGGACTATGCCGGGCCTATACTGATTCATTTAACTAAAGGGCGCGGGCAAAAAACCTATAAATCATACATCTGCCTGTTCATATATTTAAGCACTAAAGCAGTGCACTTAGAATTAGTGGGTGATCTGTCCAGCGACGCGTTCTTGGGCACCCTCAAGAGATTCATCGCCCGTCGTGGTATTTGCCTCGAGCTTCACAGCGATAATGGTAGCAATTTTGTTGGTGCAGAAAGAAAACTAAAGGAAGAGTTTGCAAAAATCATCCAGGGTTCAAACAATGTCTCCGATTATCTGTCCAGGCACCGCATTTCATGGAACTTTATCCCACCTAATTCACCACATTTTGGAGGTCTGTGGGAGGCGGCTATAAAATCCGCTAAATTCCATATCAAGAGGGTAGTTGGAAAGACTATTCTAACGCTAGAAGAGATAAACACTCTGCTAGTTGAAGTAGAAGGAATCCTGAACTCCCGACCACTGTGCAGATTCAATGATGCCGACCTCGATCCGTTAACGCCATCGCACTTCTTAATTGGTCACTCACTCACTAAAATTCCCGAGATGGACATCACGCTTCTTAATCCATCATATCTCACTCGTTGGCAACTGGTGCAGCAATTGAGTCAACATTTTTGGAAGAGGTGGTACGTAGAATACCTTACTTCTCTACAACCACGTTCAAAGTGGAGAGACCGAAAACCTATGATCCAAATCAACGACATCGTCTTAGTCAAAGATAAAAATCTATCTCCTAATCAATGGCTTCTTGGTCGAGTCACTCAATTACATCCTGGTTCTGACGGTTTAGTACGAGTCGTCACACTAAAAACCCAATCAAACGAAATCAAACGACCGATACACAAATTATGTATACTACCAACAGTTCAGAACCAATCAGATGAAGTACTAACCAACAATACATTTATTCAAAATTCATCACATCACAACATCTCAATCGATGACCCCCGCAACTTTGCAACAGCAACATTCAACTAAAAACAGAATTCATTTGAAGCCAGTTCAACGGGGGGTGCATGTTTAGCCGCTAGAAAGAAAAAGGGAAATTTAAAGTAGAATCATTTCAAATAACCAATTTATAAACTTATCTTATTCAGCTGCACTTGATGGCTTCACCATAAATAATTTAAAATCTAAAATAGAAACAAATATTAGTCAATTTATGTTAAAATTAATTATTGAAAGTTTGTAATATTACCTTATATTGTTATTGTTATTAAAATATATTTGACAGCTTAACATCCAATGCATACGTCACAAAATATTGATTGACGTTTGCATCATAGTTACATGTAACTTAAGTGGTGTATGATACCAATTTTCGAACATAGATGTCGTATC
This sequence comes from Tipula confusa, assembly GCA_963556175.1. Classification (NCBI taxonomy): domain Eukaryota; kingdom Metazoa; phylum Arthropoda; class Insecta; order Diptera; family Tipulidae; genus Tipula; species Tipula confusa. The sequence goes on from OY744477.1 coordinate 114,447,739, forward strand.
AGGCATTTTTTTATTTCATGTAATATCTTTTGTAAAAGTAACAAAAATAAATAAAAAACGCTCTCTTGCGCTACAATCGTTCATCGATAAACAACAAAATAAAAATATAAATCAGCTGTAATTAAAAACTTTATAAGAACCAAAGTACTTAAACTATATATTTAAGTAAACCTACGTCGGACAGTGCAACCAGCATTTCTATATCAACTTGGGAAGAAGCGTAAAGGTCAGATCTTTAAAACAGGCTTTTAAATAAGATCTCATCGACCTTACCCCGACACAACAACAAAATATTGATTTACCATCATATCCCAAAACCGGTCTGGCTATATGGTATTCAGCTTTGGGGCTGTACTAAAAATGCTAACATCAAACCTATACAAAACTTCCAGAATAAGGTACTACAGAGTATAGTCAATGCACCCTGGTACATTCGTAATAAGGATTTGCATCGAGATTTGGAGATATCGGATGTAAAACACGAAATAAAAAGATTTGCAACGAAGCATGAATCGAGGATATTGTAAATGTTAATGCGGAAGCCCCTCGGCTACTGGATAATGAACACTTAGTTAGAAGACTAAAGAGAACCAAACCCTTCGCTGGATCAACAGTGGATCAAGCATCGCTGGATCAACAGTGACCTCATTATAGTTTAGTTTCTAAGAATTCAGATGTAAATTGATGGTTAGTCTGAAAAGACTAGTTTCAATAAATAATAAAAAAAAAAAAATTTCATCAATTTTATAGAAAAGTAACAATATTTGAAAACTATTTAACGAAAAAATTTAATAAAATTTTTATTAATTTTGACAAAATATTTTTAATTTTAATTAAATTTTTAATAATTTTCATGAATATTATTAAATTTTATTATTTTTTCTTTAAAAATTTTTTTGAAATTGAATAAATTGCACGAATTGTTTCCGAACTATGAAATTTATGGTTTTTTTTTATCAAATTTATAATATTTTTATTGAATTTAACAAATAATTTTATTAAAGTGATAAAATTGACTAATATTTATAAAATAAGTTTGTTGGAATTTTATCCAACATTTTTTTTTTTTTTTGTACTTTTTTATACTTGAGTAGTGCGCATAATGCAATATCAACCAAACCAATACTTTATGGAAAGAATACATAGGAATAGGTTTATTATTATATTGTCAGAATCAAATGCTGTTAGTCAAAAATGACTGTAGTTACTTTCTAAAAATCTTTAAAATAAAAAATAAAAATATAACAAATTATCAAACAAGTGTACCGGAACTTTTTAAATCATTTTTTTAACTAAATTTATACAATGTCGTTTTATTTGCACAAAAATTGTCTCATCAATTCGCATTTCATACGATTTAAACGAATACAATTTTCCAAACCTACAAATCCAAACAGCCAAAAACCTAAAATACAGCATCTATATTGTATTTAACAATCGAAAATCATTTTTACCATCATCATTACGATGCGAGATTTTATTTTGCGAATCATGTTCAACGATATCATCTCGTTTGTAGGAAAAAAATTTTCAAAATTTTTCTCGTTATAATTTTCTCTTCAATTTTAATATTATTATTTTTTGTCTTCCCTGATAAACGTCTTAGATCCATTCTTATAATATGCATATATATGGTAAGATGTAAAACTGAACAGCATTCGCTATTTATACATATATGTAGTGTATGGTGCACAGCATTTCATCGCTTATGAATAGAAAATTTAAAAACAGAGCAAAGAATATCTTATTTGTTTTCTTATGTAGTCTGAATCTTTTATATATGATAAAATCATAAAATTGAAAAGAATTTTTGCTCATAATTTTGTGTATTTTTTTCGTTCTGGTACATATATGAACGAAAATTATCCATTTTTCTGTTGTCTATTTGAAGCCAAAGCACTATATATATGCATGAGCTAAAAAATGTTTTCTTAAGTCTAAGCAAGATGACTCTTTGGGTATTCCAAACTATTTAAGTTTTTTTTTTTTTTTTTTTTTGTATCGAATGTATTATGATTATAAAACGAAGACTTTTGATTATATTTTGACTTAAAAGATGCACCATGCAATCGGTATAATTTATATATTGTATGGTAAAAACGACGAAGCATAACAAATTGTATAAAAAAAAAAAATTCTAATCTCATACAAAGTTTCCTTTTTATTTTTTTTTTTTAAATTTTATAATACATTTGAGGTTATCTGGTTTATAGACAATGAAATGCTTAACACTTTTAAAATTCACGAAATCTTAAATAAAAAGCATTCCACTGTGGTCAATCGAAATCTTTTGAAATTCTGTCAGCACATTTCGTTTATTGTTGTTGTGTTAATGTTTTACTTCTAAGTTGCGGTCGATCGTTTAAACTTGACAATATGCTTCTTGCATATCCTCTTAGGTATATTGTTATTGTTGTAAACTTACTTTGTATTGTGTACGATACAACTTTAAAGAAAACTTCTAACGGTGTATATACACATACACACCCGCACGCTCATAAGAAAATTACCATACATAAACTGAAAATACAAAGTTTGTTAACAACAAAATACGTACGTATGGCAAAAAAAACATTAAAATACAAAAGTTTAAAAATTTTTTTTGTAAATTTTATTCCACAAACGAATTGCAAATACAAGACTCAAAAAAAATTCAAAACAAAATGGAAAACAAGTGGAAAGTCTATTGTTGTTTGTCTGCTGATGTATAAAATGTAGTTTTATGTGCGGTTTATTTAAAACTACTTGAGGCTACGTTTGAATAAAATTACAAGGTTCAGTATGAATATGGATGTGAGCAACAGAATAAGCTTTATCTTAAAACTAAAATCAACAAAATGTCAACTTTGTGTATAGAATTTTACTCGAAACCGTTGATTATATGGAAACATTATATTTAAAAGCTTTAAGTTTTTAATTTATTTAATTGAATGTATATGTAGGTTGGTTTCGATTGGAATTGATAGTATTTAGAAACATATAAACACAATTGTTCTAGTAAAGGCAGGACTGATCATACACAGTAAAAAATCTCGCGGTGTGAATGGAATTTAATCCGAAAAATGTTTTAGATTCTATCCGACTACGTCAAATTAACTCCGCAAGGAAGAGTACTATTTTTAATACATTCGATGGGATTAACAAATATACCTTTTACACCGTTTGGTGTAAAAGTAATATGATTTTTTTTTTTTTTTTTTTTATATGAAAATTTTTATGTTAAATATATAAAAAGGTTCTTCCCACAATTAATATCGCTTATATCGGAGTTAAATATTCACACCGTTTTGAGTGTTCTTTGAAGAATCATGATTTGGTTAAATTCTTCTCGTCCGAAATTCATTTTTTTTCGTTAGTTTCCTTCGACGATTCGGTATGAATCGGTAGACATATATAATAATCAACGTGCGCGATATAGATAATTAAATAAATTACTTAGTGTTATAGTGAAAAAAATAAATTTTATTGGGAAACATTAACTGTAAGGTGAGTGAAAAAATTATAAATAATTACATTAATAAGAATAATTATATAAAATTTAAATTTCTAGCTTCCAAACATCAACAAATAAATTACGATTGAGTTAGAAATCAAAATAGAAAAACGTATTATATTTCACATTTTAAATATAAATTTGGAAAATATTAATACTAAGTGAAATTTTAATACTGCTGATGAAGTTAAAATTCTTAAAGAAATCAAGTATGGATTTGGGTATAAAAACAAATTTATTATTTGTAATATCAAAAGAGATCCAATGAATTCGGGTTTACCAATTTTTGGTTTAATACAGCACATTATTGAAAATTAAGGTGAAATATATATATATATATTTTACCGTTTATTTCATACCATTTGCTTTAATTATAATTTAAATTCATATGAAACCAAATTGAAAAATGAAATAATTGCTGTAAAATTTTATGATTTAGAATTTAATCCTTCATTTGAATTTACATTTCATTCAAAAAATTCAAAAATATATATTGTTCCGAAATTTTATATTATTTAATTCTATTTATTATATTTATTATATTTATTATATTTGTTATATTTATTATATTTATTATATTTATTATATTTATTATATTTATTATATTTATTATATTTATTATATTTATTATATTTATTATATTTATTATATTTATTATATTTATTATATTTATTATATTTATTATATTTATTATAGTTATTATATTTATTATATTTATTATATTTATTATATTTATTATATTTATTATATTTATTATATTTATTATATTTATTATATTTATTATATTTATTATATTTATTATATTTATTATATTTATTATATTTATTATATTTATTATATTTATTATATTTATTATATTTATTATATTTATTATATTTATTATATTTATTATATTTATTATATTTATTATATTTATTATATTTATTATATTTATTATATTTATTATATTTATTATATTTATTATATTTATTATATTTATTATATTTATTATATTTATTATATTTATTATATTTATTATATTTATTATATTTATTATATTTATTATATTTATTATATTTATTATATTTATTATATTTATTATATTTATTATATTTATTATATTTATTATATTTATTATATTTATAATATTTATTATATTTATTATATTTATTATATTTATTATATTTATTATATTTATTATATTTATTATATTTATTATATTTATTATATTTATTTTATTTATTATATTTATTATATTTATTATATTTATTATATTTATTATATTTATTATATTTATTATATTTATTATATTTATTATATTTATTATATTTATTATATTTATTATATTTATTATATTTATTATATTTATTATATTTATTATATTTATTATATTTATTATATTTATTATATTTATTATATTTATTATATTTATTATACTTATTATATTTATTATATTTATTATATTTATTATATTTATTATATTTATTATATTTATTGTATTTATTATATTTATTATATTTATTATATTTATTATATTTTTTATATTTATTATATTTATTATATTTATTATATTAATTATAAACTATTTAAAAATAAATAAAAAAAAAACTGAATTTATTTAAACATTTAAACACTCCAAAACGATTGTTTCATTCTACCAATTCCAATGAATTTTTTCAATCCGAAGAGTGTGTAATAGTGTAATAATTTCTTATATCTGTGAAATTTCGCACTGTAAAAATATATTTGTTTTATCCTTATTTCGTAAACACATTTATCTAAATATGTACAAAAATATTCTATTTTATTCGTGAGTTTTTTTATCTGTTTGTTGTGAATAGGTGGTATCCACAAAAATTAATTTGTGTTTTTTTATACTAAATAATTTCATCCGAAAAAAGTAAATCACGATCAAAATAAAAACTCCTTTAGGATAAAAGAAACTTGTATCCGATCGGTGGGATATTATTTGACACCGATTCGGAGTCAGGAGAACTCCGTTTTTTTTTCTGTGTAATTCTTTCGGCCAAATAAAAATTAATTCGTTCACAATAATTACAACAACATTATAACTTTATTTTAAGAGCCGAATACACGAAAAATGAAAAAAATGTTTAAAGTTAGTGTAGCTTTTTGGATAAACTAGTAATTCTTTCAGCCCCAACTAAATTTTAAAATATTCTTTTAGATTTAACTTAAATAAGCACGGTTGGTTTTTCGAATTTTCCGCTTAGAATTCTTGTTATTTTATTGTAATTATGATACATTTTCACTAAATTATGAAAATTAATCTAGCTTTTCTCAATTATTAGCCGAAGAAACTATGACTGTTTCTATGGATATTGCTCGTTATTCTCGTATCCAAAATTTGATTAAATATAACTATAGATGTTATATTATCTATCTTCCTCCGTATTCAACTGATTGAAATTAAACGTATTTACACTTCTTTTATTAATAATATTATTTTTAGCGTCTATGGCTGACTTTATGTTGTTGATGTTGATCGAACAAGTTCAAAGATGACAATGCATAATTTTATTTCTTGATCATAAAATAATAACATTTATAAATGTTATAAATTTACTATAATTTAGCAACAAACCTTGCACAGGTGACATCTTTTATTAACTAGGGTAAGTTAGTTTCACAGTTTACATGCAACAAATATTAAGCTAATCGGATAATTCTAATTTAACAATACAATTAAGCTGTATGAACTAATTAAGTTTCAAGTTGTTGTTTTCTTATACTATAATAAATATAAATGCGTATATTAAAAATCTGGATTTAATCACAGTGGCTTTTTTGAAATTTTTAAGTATTAATCGAAATAATTGCAATTTAGAAATTGCTCAGCGAATTATACAATTTTACGCCATTATACCCTAATGATCGTTGTGAAAAAGATTTACTGTACATTGGTAATTTATAATGAGTATTTCTGGTATTATAGTTATGGACTTCTCTATTAGAATATAGCATTGAGTCTAGGTATTTTGGTAGATCTCCTTTTTCAAGGCGAAACATTAACTTCAAGACATTGTAATGTATTCTTTGGTTTATAGACTTCCACCGTAATATTTCAAGCATTTCACTTATATGTGTCCTATTTTCTGCTTTTAAAATACCTTGCATAAATTTGTTCTGTATTTTTTGAATACGATATAGTTGTGATTGATTTATGAATAAAACTGATGAACAATAATCAATATGCGTTGCAACAAGTGATTTGAAATATATAATTTTTGTCTCCCGTGGCATTTTATCCTTAAGTCTATTAAAAAGGCCCAGCGTTTTATTCATTTTTTTAGCAATATAATCCAAATGATCGTTAAAATTTAAATTTTCATCTATGATAACACCAAGGTATTTATATTGTTTTACACGTTCAATGACTTCATGATCAATTAATATATTTTGATTACATTCTAGTTTTGTTTTTATTGACAGAACCATGTACTTTGTTTTAAAAATGTTAAGAGACAACTTATGGAACATTAACCATTTTCTCAGATTTTTCAAATCTTCGTTTATTTTTTGTACAGATTCAATAAGGGTTGGTGCAGCAATCGTAATCAAAGTATCACCGGAAAACATATTCACTTTACAATTGTTTATAACATCCACTATATCGTTAATGTACAGGATGAAAAGCAATGGTCCTAACGTAGAACCCTGTGGTACTCCGAGATTATTTGGTATTGGCTTAGAGATACAGTTATCGATTTTTGTATATTGTTGTCATTCGTGAAGATAATTATTGAACCATTCAAATTCTGTGCCTTGGATTCCATATTTGTTTAATTTGTTTAATAAGATTTGTCTATCGATTGTTTCAAAAGCTCGTTTAAAATCTAAAAAGAGTGCTACTACTACTTTCTTGTAATCTATTTCAGATTTCCAACCATCCAACATTAAGTTTAACGCAGTTTAACATGAATGGAATTCTCGAAACCCAGATTGTTGGTCAACTAGTATATTGTTGTTGTTAATGTGATTTACTAGTTGAATTTTAACTACTCGTTCGAACACAGCTTCATAGGTTGGTAGCATATTTATCGGACGTAGTTCTTCTGGTTTGGTTGGTTTAGAAGTTTTCCGAATTGGAATAACTTTTGATATTTTCCATGATCTCTTTTATTGATTAAATCAGTAAATTTTGATGCGAATATTTCATTGTTCATAGCATCCAAAATTATAGTGCGATTTATACCATCAATCCCAGCGTTTGACTCCAGACTATTAATAGTTTTGGTTATGTTTTGACATGCAAAGTTTTGAAAGGAGAATGGAACTGTGTAAAGATACGTATTCGATACATTAAAATTCTTTATATTCGGAATATTGTTATGTATGTCAATCACACTTAATACAAACGTATTATTTAGAGATTCGGCCAATTCTAATTTGTCGGTTAATACTATATTGTTAAATTGAATATTCCACTGTGTTGTGGTTTTAGTTTTATACATAGCTTTTAATGTTCTCCATAATTCTTTTGGATTGTTTTGGTTTTCTACAAATTTGTTTTTAAAATAAGTAGACTGCTCCTTCCTTAAAGATTGTTTATATATATTTCTGGCTCTTTTGTAGTTATCCCAGCTGGCCTTTGAATTTATTATTTTCATAATTCCATAAGATCGATGTTTTTCTTGCTTCAGTAATTTCAAATTTTCGGAGAACCATGGTAGCTTACTTGTTTTATTAATAACCTTTATACAAGTTAATTCATTCACACAAGTTTTTAGCTTTAACACTAAATTATCAGCTGCTTCGTTTAAATCATAGTTTTTTTTCGTTTAAGTTAACTTCTTGGCATGTCATCAATTGTTGATTTAAAGCATAGTTAAGTGATTCTGGAGAATAATTTTTTAGCGAACGTATTTCTATCGGTTCACAATTTTCTGTAGACTTTGTCTTCCCATAATTTAAAGTAACGCTTAACATATAATGGTCACTAATTTGCTGTTCCTTAACTATTTCGCATTGCACATTTTTAGAATTAGTTATTACTAAATCTATTACACTTTCACTGGTTGCTGTTACTCTACTATATTCTTTAACCACCTGCATTAATCTATGATATCTTATCAAATTCTTAAATTTTACACTGTAATATTCATTGGATTTGACATCAATATTAAAATCCCCGAATATAAAATTATTTTTGTTATGGTTTATGATATTTTCCATCCATTCATCAAATTTATTTAAGAAGACTGCCAAAAACCAAGTGCGATCCTTTTCACAGTTTGAAATTATTTTAAAATTTATGTTTTCTTGAATATACATAGCAACTCCACCTGTATATCGACTATCCGAATCGCAGCGTATAAATTTATAGTTATCAATATGAAATTCAGAATCGTACATTTCTTCAGTTGTTCTGGTTTCACTGAGTAATACTACGGCTGGTTTATAACTGGATACAATTTTTTGTAATTCTATGAAATTTGATGATAGACTTCGGATATTGGTGTATAGTGCATCTTAGTATTTTCAGTTTGCGTTGATATACCGTGCAAGTACTATCCCATGTAGCATGATTTACATCAATATTTAGATTGAGTTTTTTATTTGTTTCAACGCAGTTGCTACATTTGGTTTCTGTGCTGTTACATTCAATATATTTGTGCTCTCCAGTACATTTTGGGCATGTTATCTTACTAGTACACTTATCACCATGATGTGAATAACCATTACATTTGTAACATCTTGTTAAGCCAATGGACTCTACTACATGGCATCTATCAAAATTTATATTTAACTTTTCAGCCTCCATTATTTTCTTATAAAAAGTGGCATCAACTTCAATGATGGTATCTACTTTATGTGTATGTCTTCTTCGATAGGTTGTTACTACTTTTATTTTGGTATTAGCCAAAAACAAATTTTGTTGCTTCAACGCTGATATTATTTCATCACTTTCTAGTTGTTCCGACATTCCCAATATCATCACTCTAGGCTTGAGTTCTGCAGGTAATTTAATCTCATATTGAGTTCCTAATTTATCTGTAGCAATTTTCTTCAGTTTTTCTTTTGCTTCATTCGAATCGCACTGAAGTATAATTCCACCATTCGAAACATTTCGATATCCCATTAAAGGAATACTTTTCGGGTCAATCTGGCTTACGATATCTTCTTTGGTTTTGTTACTCTCTTGTAGTTTCTTAGGCTGTAAAAAAACTGATTTGGTAGGATTGGTTTTTACAACTGAAGCAAAAGTGTTCGGCTCAGCAAGTTTATTATGGATTTCTTCAACATGGGTTTTAATGTCTATTAGTTGCTTATTAAGCTTCGAATTATTTGCACATAAATGCTGTTTTAGTTCTTCAACAAATTTGTTAATTTTATTAAACTCTTCATATATGGTATCCTCCTCGTGATTTTGGCATTTAGCACAAACAAATCTAGCATAAGCACAATCCCTAAACAACGACTTATACTTGTCGAAATTCCAATCAATGCATGTGATACACCTTTTTGCATAGCCCAAAACATCGCAAAGTAGTTCTTTGTCTTAAATCTATCACTTGCTTACATTCCTCACACTGAGACATTATAAATTCAAAATTATTTAATGCACAACAGTATATAATTTACTTCACTGATAATTTAATTTAAAAAATTTAAAAATTGCAAGAGTTGCAAAAAAAAAAAAAATTCAATTATAATAATGTAATACGTGTACGTCTTTATTTAGAATGATTCTATATATTTTGTCTGTTTAACACTTTCTTTTCATTTTTTCACCAAATCTGTACTTTGTTTATATTCTTTAGCATATCACACATAACATTATGAATTTTCACTTATATTAAACACTATTTACTATTTTTAATTATTAATTCATTTATAAATCAAAAAATTTAAGTACTACACTTGCTAAATCACACTCACAGTGTATCAATGAAAGATTTAAGAAAATTTTGGCTTAATGTTATCATATACACATATGTCAAATCAATTATTTAATTGATTAAACTACTTTTGTCCACGACTATCGTATAATAGTACTCATTATACTTTTGTTTCTTCAATTATAAAGATATCCAATATTCATTGCTAGCAGTGATTAATCATTATTCACTGTTATTCAATATTGAAGTTTTATCTAGCAGTCTCTTCAAAGTTCTCTTTAATTATTCAGTACTACCATTAGTAAATTATTCATTTAAATTTAATTTTTGAAATTTTATAGTAGTCTTTTTTAAACTATTAGTCTAGCAGTCAATGGAAGCAAAATACTTTACAAAATATAAATGGATATTGATATTTGTTCAACACCACCAGAAATAAAATATCGTCGACAAAATATCGTATTCTACTCGCATATAATGGCTGTTATTCACTCAAATGACTTACGACACTCGCCTATCGGCTCGTGTCGGTAAACTTCATCTTCGTGAATAACAGCTATCATTATCCCACTGTCTACACTGTGCAAATCTACTGATATTTTCTATCAGCAATTTTATGTTTGTACATGTTTTTTCCAATGTATTGATAAATATTTGTCGGAAAAATTGCATGGCTGGGCATTTCACTATCATAATAATATCTTCAAATGTCAAACAAAATTGTTTTATTACTATCGAAAAATTAGTTGATTTTTAACAATTGTCGCTTGGGGTTTAAAGCAGGGTTCTCAGATTTCAAATACTTATGCGGGACAGAAAATAATCATTTTATACGAAACCATTCCAAATAAAATAAATAAAACAGAACAGTTTCATCTATAATACAATCATTCATAATATATAATAGTTTGCTAATTAATAGAAGGATAAATATCTCAGTAACGGCACCTTCAGTCTTTAAATATTTTTGAAAATCTTTGCAAGTCAATTTGAAACTTTCTTTGACCATTAGCTCTGCTACTAAATTCGTGAGCAAAAAAAGTTTCGTTCTTGGGTACCACTAAAGAAAACGATTTTATGTTCACTTTATTTGATGCAGTCGTGCTAAAAATGGGCGATCATTTGTCAGATTAGCAAGTAAAATATTCTTTGAATGTGGTGATCAAGATATTGATTATTGCAGCTGTTTTCGTTTGCCCCTAATAATACTTTAAAGTCGTAAAGGAATCTGGAGACATTCCACTATAATATGTTCCAGCACAACCGGTTGAAAAAAAAACATACAATATGGAGAGAAATCTTCAAATAATTAAAAAAATAAGATGTTTAAAAAAGCTCAAAGAACTGGGAAAAGGGAGCAAATAGATATATTGCGTTAATCCATTCATAGCCGAGCGTACTTCGAATCTTTTGGAAGATAAATTATTAGAAAGCGAGGACAAAACAGTTCGTTTAAAAATTTTACGCGGCTAACTTTTGTACAATATAACGAAATACTGCTATTGATAAGAATTCATGTTTTACACTTTAAAATGCATAATACTAAAAAAATGTTTCAGGGACAAAATGAAATACGCACTGTACTTTCGGTACTAAATGAAATTTTTAATATTGTTAATATTACTAATTTGAATAATTCAAAAAATGATTCTGTTAAGGTTAAGATTGTTTGTTTTCTAAAAATATGAACGATGCTTCAACTTAAGAGATCAAATACAAGTGGCAAATCATAACCTCAAATGTTAATTTCTTATGACATTTCATGATAGTTTACTAATAAAATTATGTGAAACCGCCTCCTGACAATTTGCTAATAGTGTCAAAATGTCTATAATATACACACACACATACATTGTTAAAATTTATATCATGATAGAAAATAGCAGTGGAGTTTGAATAGTGTAGACAGTAGGATAATGATAGCTGTTATTCACGAAGATTAAGTTTACCGACACGAGCCGAAAGGCGAGTGTCGTAAGTCATCTGAGTGAATAACAGCCATTATATGCGAATAGAATACGATATTTTGTCCACGATATTTTATTTCTGGTGGTGTTGAACAAATATCAATATCCATTTATATTTTTTAAAGTATTTTGCTTCCTGTTTATATGTATTTCAATTAAATTATAATGAAAATGACATGTTGCTATTGTCATTGACTGCTATACTAAAGGTATAAACAGAACCAGAGCGACAACGACAAGCGTCAACGAATAAATATATATTTCGCCAGCGATATCGCTGTAGTAAACATAAACGAACAAAAGCGTCAGCGTATCGCGACATAAAAATAACAATGAAAACTTCAAAAACATGGCTGCTTAGTACCCATTTTATTAAAAAGCCAACTCAAAAAAATAAAAAAACAGTTGGCAACATTGTTTCGCTGGCGATATAATTAGAAATAGACGCTAAATTTTTTTCAACGAAAAAATCGTCGTCGCTATCGTTGATGTTTCTGTTAGCATACTATGCTTTTAGTGTATTTTAATTTGACAGGCGTGGACGCTCGTCGTTGTCGCTCTGGTTCTGTTTATACCTTAATAGTTTAGAAAAGACTACTATAAAATTTCAAAAATTAAATTTAAATGAATAATTTACTAATGGGAGTACTGAATAATTAGTCGATCGATGATCGTTGAAGAGATCGGACGTGTTTTTCCGATCTCCTCAATTTAAAATTTATTTTTATTTCTTTTGTTTTTGTTGTGATACACATGTATAGTTTCATAAATTTTTATATTCTTATATAAAATAAAATTAGGTTTTTAAAGTGAATTTATGTTTATACATTTTGGTATGATTGTGTTGTGGAGTTGTATAGTTTTAGGAACTCTGTCGCTTGTCCCAGAGTACAGGTACAAATTGTCGATTGTGTTCAAAGAAACACAAGATGTAACTTTGTATAAATTTGTGTTGTCATGTTTTATAGAGCAAATATCTATTTAAAGTTTTACCAAGTTTTAATTTCATGCGGTGTTTTTTTTCGCAATTCGGAAATGGATATTAGTGAACTGGTTATTAGCATTTGGCATTTAGGTAAAAGTAATTTTTGCGGTTTTAATATGTATCTTTGTCTAAAAGTTGTAGATCAAACGTTTTTCTGTTTTCTAATTTTTTCTACTCGTGTAGCAGTACTTATAGACATAGTATATGTATATAGAGTGGTAATAAATATACTATGATTATTTTCGAACAGTTTGATCTTGTATATTATTGTAGTGAGATTCTCGTATGTATAATAGAAACAGTTTGATTAACATGGCATATAGGGAAATAGATGTTGAGTGGAGATCATAACCAATATTAACCACTATAATTTCTATAACCCAATATGCAACTCATACGGATTTCCGTTCAATTTCCTGTGCGAAAAACATGCTGTTACAATAAAAATTAACATTAAAAGTACACGGAAAAACGTACTACTCGCCAAAGAAAAGTGTCTCAAAATGTTCAATGTTTACATGGATGAGATTTTTTATGCGTTTACTGGGTAATTATAAAGCCACCAATTTTTGTTGATTTTTTGTTCATTAGGCATACAGCATAATAGGAAAATTATTAATTTTGTTTTGTGTACATATATAGATTTGTATATATATCAAGGGAGGAACGGGGAAAAAGAGAAGGATTTATAATAGGTGTCGCGTGATTATTACAGTTAATTTTTATGTAGCTATTTTTGTTTGCATTCGACGATGACGAGAAATAAATAGTCTGTTGCGGTGAATTTATCTGGGTTCCGTCAACAAACGTTGGTATTGTGTTTTGTCGATGTCTTGATCTTTTGATGTACTTCCGTTGTTATCTAATTTTGGAAGATTGTATCCATATTTTGAAGCAACAGGTTTAAAGTAATCAAGATCATTTCAATAGTCATATCGCAACTTGTGTGCAGTATTTGGTCTATGGATCTTGTGGTTGCGTTCTGATATTTTGTGCTCATATGAATGACTTGATTCGGAATGAATTGTCTGGTCCGTTTAGGTTGATTTTCTCGTTTTTAATTTATGTTTATTGTTATGGCTATTATTAGTCATTGGTTTTGTAGGATTTAGGCTGTAGTGTGATGGGAGTGTAGTGGATGGCTGCAGGATTTGGCTTTTGGTTGTATGTTTCTGTGTCTACGGGGGTATTTCTGGTTTTGATTAGTGGAGTGGGTATTAGTGGTTTGTTCTTGGTCATTTATGAATTTCTGGCCTGTGAGTGTTGTGGCTGGATGGTTCTTATATTATCCAGGCCATGTTTCCGTGAACATGGTTGTTCTTGGCTGATGGGCTTGTTTCCGCTCTTGCGTTGAGTTTGATGATTTTGTTATGCTGACGAGTTTTTCAGGTTTGCCGGTGGTGTCCTTGATATTCGGGATTGGCGGGAGTTCTTGTGTTGGTGCCTTGGGTGTTGTCAGGGGAGTTTTTAGTGGTCGGCTTGCATATTGTAGGGTTGCTGCTGCAGAATTTTATGTAGGTTTTGCTTTGTGATCCACACTTCTCTTGAAGTTTCTTTATATTCGTTACTCCTATGGCGGGATACGAAGCAGGGTGTAAAAAATTTGATGTTGTTTTGCGGATGGCGCTGTGGCAGGTTTCACCGACTCTACTTCGGTGTGGTGTAGGTCGGGTCTGGCGGTAGTGAAATCCGGTTAGTCTTCGGAGATAAACAAGTAGGGTTGGTGTTAGAGTCATTGCAAATGTCGCTGATGATGGTCTTAATCTTTTGTTTTTGAACTTTCGCTACGATTAGTAATGTTGGTCTTGCAGTGTTTGATGCCGGTTGGGCTCATGTGTTTGGTGAGGAACGACTCCACTTACTGTATTTTGAAATTCTCAGTAATGGGCTTGTTTTATCTGGTCAACGGGCTATATAAATCGGGCGTTGTTTGGCGGCTCAGAGTAACAGTCGGTAAAACGGTTTTTTCGAAGGAGATTTTTAGCGGCACCAGTAATGATGTTCGTTTCTAGTCTCTTCTTCTTCTTGTTAAACACAACTTATAATTTGTTTTAATTTATTTTTTTTTTTTTGTATCTTTAATGTGTGTAATTTGGGGTAAAGTAAATAAAATAAAAAAAATTAGTAAAAAAAAAAATATTATTATGTTATTATGTGGTTATATTGTTGAATTATTGCTTTCTTGTACTGTTATAATATTATGTTATTTATATTATTTATTATTTATGAGTTTATATTACTTACTTCGTGATACTCATTATAATATTATATTTTTATATTTTAATATTTTAATGTTTTAAATTTACAGCCTAGGGCTTGCAGACATTTTGTATGTTTTTTATATGTTTATATTATATTTTGTTATATTTTTATATTTTAATATTTAATTGAAAATTTCTATCGAAAACTAAATCAATTTATTACAGCCTACGGCTTGCAGAAATTAGCCCATTAATATATTTTTTTTTCAGAGAAACACTGCAAGATTACAGAAAAATAGTTCCAGATTGGAGTTGCTGATGAGATATAGCAAAATGCAGAGCAGTTTATTATAATTGTGATTGTCTTGTGCTAACTAACAGTAGTTTGAATATTGGCTACCGGGAAACCGGACCAATTCTGTCATTACTGACTAACCCTTCTTTTTCCTTCGCCACAAAAAAAAATACTAACTATCGATCGCTTAGGTGTCTGCAACCGGGTCGAGTCTGTCATAACTAACATTCCATCCACTCCTTCAGTTTTGTTATATGTAACACGGGTGTACGGTGGTGCCCGGCATTCCGGGAGTTCCTGGTTGTCCTTGACCGTACACTCTAACCAATCAATCAATCAATCAAATGGTAGTACTGAATAATTAAAGAGAACTGCTTTGAAGAGACCGCTAGATAAAACTTCAATATTGAATAACAGTGATTAATGATTAATCACTGCTAGCAATAAATATTGGATATCATTATAATTGAAGAAACAAAAGTATAATGAGTACTATTATACGATAGTCGTGGACAAAAGTAATTTAATCAATTAAATAATTGATTTGACATATGTGTATATGATAATATTAAGCCAAGATTTTCTTAAATCTTTCATTATTTAGTTCTTACAACCAATTAATAGATGGCAGTTTAAATTATAAACCATAATCATCTCAAAATGCACATAATTCGTATCTATTTCCCGTTAAAGATTTAATTGTTCTACTTTTCTTGCTCATTCTGTTTATAATTGTATTGTTGTAGATAGAATGTGGATATTTATAATATTTTTCGAGATTTTGGATCTATGAAATATAATTTGTTTTGAAAAACAACGATTAGAGAGGACAATAAAAAAATACGTGTGAAAATTTTTTTTTTCAATTGCAAATTGTGTTGTGTAGGGACTATTACGTATCTGATTCGGTGTTTTATTGTATATTTTTTTGTATTTTGTATATTTTTAATATTTTTAATCACTATCATTTTATTTCATGAACGAGATCAAAAATTTCATTTAATTCCTGATCTCGATATTGAATAAAACTCTGTAAGTGTCGCCTTTGTCGCGTTTAGGGCCATATATCGTGCGCATGATTTTTCTCTCAAATGCCATTCGATTGCGTATTGGTCTTCAAAACCAGTGATCATACATTTTGTTTTGTACTCATTGATTTTGAGACCAACGGAAGATGAGAATCTTTCAAGGGGCCCCAAAAGTTCTCTGACACCATTTCCATTCAATCCAATTGTTTATAGATATTATTTAAATATGCCAGAATCCGGTTGAACTGACGGTACACGATATTATCCTGAGGGTTTACATATACGAAAGATAAGTGCTATTATGAGATTAAATAGTATCGAGGACAGAGCACCTCTTTAATTGAGCTAATTGTAAAACTCGTTGACAGCTTGTTCTCAACTTTGACACACCATTGTTACTTCAATACTGTCATTTTACATAAACGCACATATTTGTCAGGTATTCCCACACATCGCAATGCAAACCATAAGCTAGCTCGATCGATTGAGTCAAAGGCTTGTGGGAAATTCAATAACACCTGATGTATGTTACGAAATTTTACATAATATTTAGAAAGGATCATCGCCAATGAAAAAGTTGTTCAGAGACTGACGGATATAGGCAAAACCCACCATGTTAAACTGTATAAACTATAAAACAATGTAAAGCCTTGGAAATTGTGGTCTCCACTTTAGGGACATCGAGTTTCATGGAGAGCGCAACGAGTTCCAATCCTTACTCTTTCATGGCTGATACAGTACCACCAAATGCGCCAGATTTTCTTAGCATATGCACGCGCCACGTACCGATCCTTAACTGCATGTCCGTTACCATAAGCGGGAAACGTGTTAAATTTTGGCGGTATCCATATTTTCTTTTGATTATATTTTCAAAATGAAGTTTTTTAATGATGCGGGTAGTTAGCCCAATGATCCAACCTTTGTTTAGACGCGTCATACGACTAGCCAAAGAGTATGTGGTGAAATTCTAAGGTAAACATAATCGTTTAGAAGATAAGATAGAATCAAAAGATTTATATCCACTATTTATATCCACTAGATGCAAGAAATTTCTTCTGCATGACAAATGCACCGGCAAACGTTACAGTTAAACAAAATCTACCAAAATACTACCAGATACCATGGCATTTAGAAATAACAGATCGAGATTACTGCTTCTTTATCGTTTGGATGCCAAAAGAATTTATAAATATACACACACTCCGGAATGTGGAATTATTCAATCAAAACATGCTGCAGAAGCTTTTATGATATGTGGTTGTCGTCAAAGAAGTATTGCCAATTTTCAAGCAACCAGAAACGGATTATAGTAACGTTTTTAATTAAATATTTTGACGAATATTTTCGGTAGAAGTAACACGAAATTCAAAGCAACAGATAATTTGTAATTAGCTCATTTAGGTGATTTGTATTCTTTAAAATTTGCTCTTCAAAATACATATAGAACATAATTTTGATTATAAAGTTGTTGTTGGTAGAATATGTAAAATTTTTAAAAGTGTTTGAAGTTTTATTTGTCACCTGATAGCTCTACATTAATCGGTGTCGCCATTTTAGAATTGACTAAAATATATAAAATACCACACACTGCTGTCAAACAATAATCTGTACATTTTTTCAGAGTAAAAAGATCGTATTCAATAATAATCGGAGCGTAAAAAAAATGACACAGAGAGATAATATTTTTCTCGGATATTAAAAAAAACGCATACCTGAAAATTTGACAGTAAATTTCTCCGATATCAAAAAAAAACACACCCAATAATTGAGTTTACAAAATTACAACTCCATCTGATAAATTTAACAATTTATATGTCGTAACGTTTTAAAGTAAATATACTGAGATTACCACTGGTGGGGTCAAAGTATATTGATTTTAACGCGACAGTGAAAATAAAACGTCTACTAGTTGACTGTATATTTTATTCTGTTTATTTACTGTACTTATTCTATGTTATATAGTAAAACAAATGCTTAAATAGCAGTAAACGATTTACTTAAAGAGTAACGTTTCAAGAGATAATAATTAATTATATTTCCGCATTTGTAAAATATAATTTGTTTACGTTGTATCTTTAATGATGATTAATTAAAATTGTATTGTTTCCAGATGTAAGTAAACATGCTCCCGGGGCCATATTGATATTTTGTGTCTTGCTCGGATGATAGTGTATGGGTTGTGAATTTGCCACATGTAATCACACTCGACTTTCGTTTATAACTGGATGCGCCATTTGCCAAGATTCTCCTCGAGTGGCTGAGTGAGCAGCCTGGACTTGTCAGGATGATTGCAGCACCAATAAGTGTCCATAAGATAATGTGTGACACAACATAATGGTGGATGTGATGAGGAGTTAGAGTTCTGGATTCCTCAATTTGTAATGAGTTGATGTCCTTTCCCAATTGAGTAGTGTCTGGAGTAGTGAAAATAATGCTAAAGTGTTGCGCTACATGAGACGTTGATTCCACGTTGTAGGATGAGATGTTAAAGGCTGGAATAAAGGATCCATCTCGACTGATAGTCTTGGTGCTAACTGCAGATAGGTGTAGATCGTTGTTACGAAGAGTGCATCCAGGTGCCAATTGTAGAACGCCGTAGTGTTCGAGAGTTTCCTTCGGATAGATTTTTGAGTTGCAACTGAAGTCGACTGTTAGTGTCTTGTCAACTCCGAAGACCCATTGATTTGGTGCGTGTAATTTGATGAAATAATTCTGCAGTGGTGCTACCGTTATATGACAGCTCTCATGTTGAACCGGAATGTTTAAAAACATGGAGATTTCACATTGTACGTGTTTGCCATGGCGGGTATATAGCGTAGGGAAGTCACATAATACAAGATTTTCAATTATCTTCTTGCATGTTGCTCGTTCGGCAGACGTGATTGGTGCGAAGCGTTCCCGATACTGATCTACCAGTATGTATTGGGTTGATGGATGAATGGTTAGTTGCGAGTTGTTGATGATAATTGGCACGGATAATGCTTCATATAGTTGATAGTTCCATGCTTGCACTAATGACAGTTCGATAGCTATGATAGCATTGGAGTTGGTTATACGAGTTTTTACCGTCATCAGCCGGTAGAGATTCTGTAGTTCAAGCTGTCCATGTCCTGGAATAACAGTCGCTTTCGGCACGTACTTTAGGATATTGGTCAGCTCGTTTTCTAGTTGCACTGGTGATAATACCGAAGTATATTAATGATGTGATGCTGAGTCCCGAGGAGTACGTCAACCAGTCCTTTCTGGGAGTCTTCGAGGTGTTTGATGGAAAGTCCTACTTGTAGCGAAAGAAGTAGCACACCTAATGCTTTATCTTGATAGGTTCGATACTTCTTTAACTGCGTCAGCTCCATTTCGAACTGCCGTTGGGCTTCCATTAACTGTTGTAAATGTTGGGTTGTTATGTTGTTACTATGCTTGAATAATTTTATCGTGTTGTCGAGGATTGAGATTTGATTCCGCAACAGCTGTAAATTGTGTTCCTCATTTAATTGTATTAGCTCGAATTGGCTTTCATATTATTCGGCTTCTCGTTGTGATAATATTCCGAACATATCTCCTAAGATGTGACCGATCGAGTCACCTACTCCTCGTTTTAGCCGCCGATGGTTAAAGTTATTCTGCCTTAGGAATTCATTGTCTTGTTTGATATTCGTAAACTGCCAGTGCAGTTGTTGTAGTATGAGATCACATTTTATAAGTGCGACATTCCTGCACGTCTGCTCGAGTAACGCAAGTCCCCTTTCAACGTCCTGCATCTCTTGCCAATAGCTGGACAAGTTGTACCGAACTATCAGCTTCCAATGGGTGGCTAGCAGTTCTACTTTGCTGACTTCGTCGAAATACATTCCTAAGTTGTTCCATGTAGTTATGGTTGCAGGTGCGAAATCTATTTGGTTCGATATTGGCTTGCTGGATGCGAGGCCCATTATGCATAGGAGCATGCATGAATGATGAAGTAGTCGGTTAATGGTAGATGATGAGTTCCTAGGCTGCCTTGCATTGCGACTAGGAAGTTGCCTTCGTGGTGGTGGTATGATTGATTCAATCTCCTCTTTATCGATAATAGGTTTTTGTAAAGGAAGCCTTGATACTTTAGTGATGGGTCTCTTGATATTAGGATTGTCAGCGGTTTTCATGGTTACCACGCGAGTCACCCCATCGTTTCCTGGGTGAATGGCTTTAATCCGGCCTAACTTCCATCTTGTTGGTGCTTGTAGTTCATCTTGGAGTAGAACAATATCCCCAGGTGTGAGGTTTGAGGTCTCTCGATGCCATTTCGGACGATGTTGTAACCGGTGTAAATAATCTGACATCCATTTTTGCCAAAACTGTACTCGAATGTTTTGCACCAGTTTCCATCGTGATATGAGTGATGTTTTTAGCCCAAGAGGTTCCTTATCTGGTGGAGCAGTTACTGCATCCCCGATTAAAAAGTGCCCCGGGGTCAATACCGCCAATGATTCGGGATCCTCTGTTAGTGGGCAGAGTGGTCTAGAGTTGAGGCAGGCTTCAATCTGGGAGAGTAGAGTTGTCATCTCCTCGAAGGTTAGTTTGGTCTCGCCTATACATTTTTTCAAATGAGTTTTTATGGATTTTACGCCTGCTTCCCATAATCCGCCAAAGTGCGGAGCAGACGGTGGGATGAAATGCCAATTTATTGGTTGTAATGCTTTATTAGGCCCTACAAAATTAGTGCCGTTATCACTGTACATATGGGCGACATTTCCTTGTCGGGAGGTGAATCTACGGAATGAGCTTATGAAGCCCTCAGTTGACATCGGATGCCACTTCGATGTGAATCGCCTTAGTGGTGAGGCAAATGAAAATACAGATGTAGCCCTTATACGATTTTGCTCCACGACCTTTGCTCATTCGAATATCTATAGGTCCCGCGTAGTCGACTCCCGTATGGGTAAAAGGCCTTGATGTGGTAACTCGAGGTGTCGGAAGGTCTCCCATCAGTTGTTGCGACCTTCTAGTACTAAAGCGATGGCATCGTATACAATGGCGATTATGCTGTTTTACTGCTTGTACCCCTTTTATGATCCAAAAGTGAT
Source organism: Tipula confusa (assembly GCA_963556175.1). Taxonomy (NCBI): domain Eukaryota; kingdom Metazoa; phylum Arthropoda; class Insecta; order Diptera; family Tipulidae; genus Tipula; species Tipula confusa. The sequence goes on from OY744477.1 coordinate 114,469,610, forward strand.
TGCGGATGAATGCCAATGTTAACGCATTGCCACCGTGAAATGTTTCTCGATGGCTCCAATCCAATATCATTTTCGTGAGTGGACCCGTGTACTGTAGAATCATAGGATGTTGCTCTTCGTAAGATAACTGTGAATTAATCTTTAATGATGATTAATTAAAATTGTATTGTTTCCAGATGTAAGTAAACACTATCTGTTATTAGATAATTAAATACAAGCATGAACACCGTAATTCACTAATAAAATTCAAGGGCATTTACATTATTATATTCATTTATCCAAGAGGACAACAACAATTTAAAATATATATATATATATATTTTCAATTTTTCAACATTTTTCAAACTTTTAACATTTTTCAAATTTATTATAATTTAAAAAAAATATATATTTAATATTATATACAAAAGATTCCTAATTCAAATTCTATCATCAAAATTGAACCAATTTCACCTGAGCAATTAGTTAATCCAGAACATTTAAGTGCAAATCTAACAGATAGTCAACAAAACATAACCACAAATATGGCGGCTCTTGACCAAAAGTTTGTTTCAAGGTTAGTTTCGAATTTTTCTGGTAACTCTCACGAACTACACAAATGTATAGCAGCCTGTGAATTAATTATTTCAGGACTTCGAAAAGAAGATGTTGAAAATTTTTAAAACTTAATTAAATTAAAATTGGATGGTAAAGCCTATAATTTGGTTAAATATAAAAATTTTAAGATTTGGAAAGATTTTAAACAAACTATTGAGGGAGAATTTATGGAACAACGATTTATTGGTCATTTGCAGATGGAACGTATTTGCATGAAACAAAATGACAATAAAGATGTTACCAATTTTGCTAGTCAAGTTGAAACACTACCAAATGATCTTAACGAAGCCTGCATTAGAATACAAGGCGTTTATGCCGCTGAAGTTATAAAAAACATAAATTCTAATGTTGCTTTAAAAAATTTTCAAGAGAGACTAGACAATTCAATTAAATTGATCGTAAAGCATGCCGTTTTGATAATTTATCTGATTCGATAAATCGTGCAATAGAAGAAGAGCTAACTGATAAACATTTAGCAAAAATTCTTTCTTTTGAGGAAACTTACACAAGTAATTCAAAGTATAATATAGAAATTCTAATCGTTAATGAGTTCAGCTTCATTTGGGTTGAAATTCATGTCTCGAAACACCCCCCCTTCCTATGTGGTCTCTATCGAAGCCCAAATATCGCAAACAGCGTTGCTCATTTTGGGTTTGATACTCTGTCAGACTCCATTGAGCGCATCCTTCAGAAATCACCAAATGCTGAAATCGCTGTGGCAGGTGATTTCAATGTCCACAATGACAAGTGGCTTCCTTATTCTAAGTCCGTAACACAGGCTGGTGAGGCGGCTGAAATGTTTGCAGCTCTAAACCAACTCACACAACTTGTAGATCAGCCTACGAGGATACCAGATCGGGTCAACGATACGGGTCACTTACTGGATCTGTTTTTAACTTCTCATGCGGAGAAATACAGTATCTCCGTCAGTTCTCCTTTGGGAAACTCGGACCATCGGCTTATTACAGCGGAATTTCCAATGTCATAGTCATGCCAAATGAATGTTGCGCCTAAACGTCGATTATGGCACTATAAAAATGCGGACTGGGAAGGATTGAACAAGTTCTTTCAAGAGTTCGAATGGTACTCTTGTTTTGCCTTCGGTAATATTGACAAGGCAGCCATTGTGGTTTCGACTGTCATTCTCACGGGAATGGAACAGTTCATTCCTTCCAGTCTCTCTAAGTCAAATAAAAAAAAATCTGGCAATCCTTGGTATAATCATGACTGTAGAACAACAACCGCCAATAAAGAAGCCTCTCACCGCAAATATGTTAAGAACCCGTCAAATGAAAATTTAGCTATATTTAAGGCGGCTAGAAATCTGGCAACTCAAACAGTGTCCCAAGCTAAAAGAAATTACCAAAAAAAAGTTCGAGAAGAGTTGCGACAGGTCTTAAACCAGGGCAATAGCAATCGGACCTTTTGGTCCTTTGCCCGCAAAGTAGAGGAAAACTTTTTGAACAGTAGGAAATCATCAATACCACCTCTGAAAGATGGGGATTGTATCTTTTCTACAGCTCAAGAAAAATCCAATCTCTTTGCCCGAAAATTTGCAGCAAACTCTAATTTACCTGATTCTAACTTAATACCCCCGATTATCTCTCTAGCCAGTTCATCGATGCGCCGCATTATATTTAGATCCAGAGTTGTCGCTAAAGTCCTTGCAAGCATTAACACCAACAAGTCAGCCGGTCCGGATTGTATTCCCCCAATTGTCCTCAAATATTGCTGTAAATCCTTGTCTAAGCCACTATCATATCTGTTTCACCGATCTATGTCTTCTGGCATTTTTCCTTCTATCTGGAAGACTGCTAACATACATCCTGTGCCAAAAAAGGGCAGTAAATCGGACCCTTCAAATTATCGCCCAATCGCTATCGTCTCGGTGCTTTCTAAAGTGCTTGAGACCATAATCAACTTCCAGCTGATGAAATATTTGGAAGCTAATCATCTAATTTCTGATCGTCAGTATGGATTTCGCGGAGGGCGTTCAGCAGGTGATTTAATTAATGTTGTTACTGAACAATGGAACAGAAGCATTCATCAATCTGGTGAATCTCAAGTCATTGCTCTCGATATCTCAAAAGCATTTGATCGTGTGTGGCACAAGGGTTTGCTGTGTAAATTGAGGGCAGTTGGCCTTCACGGTTCGTTAATTTTATGGATTGAGAATTTTCTTTTTTGTCGCAAAATCCAAGTGGTGGTGGATGGTGTGACTTCCGATCAACATCTTATAAACGCTGGTGTTCCTCAGGGATCCGTCCTTTCTCCAACCCTTTTTCCAATTTTCATCAATGATCTTCTATTAGCAACTCTCAATCCAATATACTCCTATGCTGATGACAGCTCACTTTTCACCTCTTACAGTTTACCTTCTTCTTCATCGCGAAACGATGTTCTCGCAGAAAGAATGGCTATGAATGACCGCCTTACGCGAGATCTCAATGTCATTCTTAAATGGGGTGAAGCCAACAGAGTTGAATTTAATCCCAACAAATTTCAAACCTGTGTTTTTTCTGGCCGAACTGATGGTTATTCACCGTCTTTTCTGACTGGTGAATCCAGCTTGGCTACGTCTGACACATTTGAGATTCTCGGTTTAACTATATCAAAAAGAATATCTTGGGCTGAACAAATAAACAAAGCAGCGATTGGTGCAGCCAAATGTCTTGGATTTCTACGACGATGTAAGTTTTACTTTAATCCATCCGAAATACTTACAATATATAAGACCTACATAAGACCCAGGTTGGAGTATAATTCTCATATTTGGGCTGGAGCACCGAAAACTCATTTAACTGCACTCGATCGGGTCCAAAACCGAGCATCTCGAATGATTGAAGACGTAAAATTATTATCTGATCTTGATTCTCTTTCCCATAGGCGTAATGTGGGAGCCTTATGCGTGTTTTACAAGTACTTTCATGGTCATTGTTCATCGGAACTTTATGAATTTATGCCTGGTTTGTCAAAGCCTGCACGTAACTTAAGACGCCTGGTACACCGATACAATCTGGAAATTAAATTCGCGAAGACCAATAAATTTAAAAATTCATTTTTTGTTAGGAGTACGCGAATGTGGAATAAACTGAACGACGAGACGTTTCCCTTGGAATACAATTTACAGAGATTCAAACTTAATATCAAAAGTAAACAACTAGAAGACTGGAAACCTTTATTCCTTTTATTTCTTTCTTACCTTTTTCCCTCCTAATCCTTCCTTTTACCTTTTGCAGTAGTGCTGTGTGTTTGTTGCTAAAACTTTCATATAAAGGATATACATACATATATATATCCTAAGTGCTCTGAACATTTAAAAAAAAAAAAAAAAAAAAAAAAAATCGTTTCGCGCATAGTTTAGACACATGCTTACGAAAACCAAACACATCTTACAATTATACAGTTATAAATCCAATTGCTTATCAACCCTGTGCTTATTGCAAATAACCAAGGCATCTTATCCAAAACTGCTTCTCCAAAAAACGTAATGACGTTTTAAAGATAAATCAAAACCCAGAACAAACTTTCGCAAATAGAGAAAGAGGCACTCCTTCAAAAGTCCGAGATCTCCTATCTGTCTCACAATCAATTCCGAGTCAAATCAAACCGGATATCTAAGTAGTAATACAAACTCCTCTATCTAAAATGTTTATCAAATAAATGAAACCATATTTTCATTATCTAAATATGCCAATCTTACTCTTGATATTTGTAAATGTAAAAACAGTCCATTTCTAGTCGATACCGGTGCAGATATATGTATAATAAAAAAGTCGATTCTCTGATGAGTATGAATTTTTCTATTCATACTCATCAGGTAGAATTCATACTCTAGTATGAATTCTACCTGATGAGTAGGAATTTTTCTGTCCATCACAAGAAATAATGGGTGGGCCATCTACCGGTTTAAATTTGAACCACCTGTTTTGAAATTTGACCACAAATTTCAGTATATTATCTCCACTGAACGAAATGAATCGATTTACGCTTGAGCAACATTGGGATTTATTGGAAATTTATTTCCAAAACCAAGTCAATTGGTCGGAAATTGCACGAAAATGTCGTGCAAAATTTGGTCGCACAGAAGGACCAACTGTGCCCGGTATACACAAGTTTATTGTTAAAGTTCGTGAAACAGGAGTCATTGTTGATGCGCCAAGACGTGAGCGTGCTCGTACAGTGCGTACAACCGAAAATGTCGAAACTTTAGCTAAGAGTGTGCATGAGAATCCATCAACATCAACTCGTTATCGTTCTCAAGAATTTAACATTTCACGCACCAGTTTACGTCGAATTTTGCGAAAAGATCTCGGTATGACACCTTACAAAGTTCAACTGGTTCAAGAGTTGAAGCCGCATGACCATTCGCTTCGTTTTCACTTCGCGTAGATGGGCCAACGAGAAACTGCACGATGATGTCAATTTTGCCAAAAAAATCATCTTTTCGTATGAAGCTCATTTTCATTTTGGTGGGTACGTTAATAAGCAAAATTGCCGTATTTGGGGCTCAGAAAACCCACATGTGATCTTACAGAAGCCAATGCACCCATTACGAGTGACTATTTGGTGCGGGTTGTGGAGCGGAGGCAGCATTGGTCCATATTTCTTTGAAAATGAGGACGGCGCAACCATTAAGGTCAATGGAAACACCTATCGCACCATGATAACCGATTTTTTTGCGCCCTTCATGGTATTTATGTGAACGATGTTTCATTTCAACAGGATGGTTCAACTTGCCACATATCTTATGCCACAAACGATTTATTGCGTCAAACGTTTGATGGCCGTTTAATTAGCCGAAATAGTGATGTAAATTGGCCGGCAAGAAGCTGCGATTTAACACCATTGGACTATTTTCTGTGAGGCGCCGTTAAAGACAAGTTTTATGCCGACAAACCAGTGACAATTGAGCATTTGTAGGCCAACATTCGTGATGCCATCGCCAAAATACGACTCCATACAATCGAAAAAGTGCTCGAAAATTGGTCTGAACGAATGGGGTGCTGTGAGGCCAGCCGCGGCAGCCATATAAATGGAATAATATTTCATTTGGCAAAATTTCAAACTGTTTTTGTTTTATTGCATTTTTAAATTTAAACTTTTAAATAGCCCATCCGTTAGCACCAACCGTGTATATCCCAAATACAATTAATAAGGTATATGGAAATTATGTTACCTTGGCGTTTTTAAATTTGTCTGACAAACCTCATTCATTTCCAAATTTGAAATTTAAAATTCAACCTTCAAATAACTATGAGATACTTGCTTTAAGTAAAACTAACAAAGAGATAATTAAACGATTAGACAGTTTGAAATCTTCAATTAGTTACGAGCATTTAAATGAAGAAGAATTAACTTCACTTATGCCTACTCTTAATGAATACAACGATGTGTTTTACCTAGAAGGTGATAAGTTGACTACCACCGATATTATCCAACATAAAATACGAACTGTACCAGATTCAGAAAAAAATGGAGAGTAGTAGTAGTAGTAGATTACCGTAAGTTAAACCAAATAACTATTGATGATACTTTTCCACTGCCTAATAACAGTGATATCAGTGATCCACACACTTGGGATGGCTCAAAACTTTTCAACCTTGGATCTCCAGAGTGAATACCATCAAATTAAACTTAATCCATCAGATCAACCTAAGACAGCGTTTAGTACCGATGAAGGACACTATGAATTTAAATCTATGCCGTTTGGCTTAAAGGGAGCACCATTTACTTTCCAGCGCATGACAAATACTGTTGCACAACAACCCCGATCGCAGTGTCGGACGCATCTACCATGATTGCCAGTGTAGCAGTAGAAGAAGGGTGTATAGGTAGAGCAGCTTCGGATAACTTGGATTTGAAACGTTCGAATGCTTCGATGGATTCCTCAGACCAATTAATAGGGACCTTACTGTTTTTTTTGTATATTTTAAGAAAATCATTAAGTAAAATTTGGTCTTTGGCAGCACCAGGAAGAAATAGGCGGTAAAAGTATTCATCCCTAAAAAATGTTTAAGTTGAGAAGTTAGATTAGGTCTTTCAAAATTGATAATAGCCTCAACGCGTTCATTTAATGGGAGAATGCCGCCACGGGTGACTGTATGACCGAGGAAATCAACTTAAGATTAAGAAGTACTCGGTTAGTTGGATGAAAGTAATATGAAGATGGGAAATGTGTTCATCGAAATTTTTAGATGCGCTTAGAATGTCGTCTAAATAGCAAAAGCAGAACGAGAGTCCAGATAACACTCGCTTCATCAGTCGTTGGAAAGATTGAGGCTTTTACGCAGGCCAAAAGACATCCTGGTAAATTCAAAAAAACCGAATGCAGTTATGATGGCTGTTTTGGGTTTGTCTGCTGGTTCTACAGGAAGCTCGTACCAAATCAAGAGTAATAAACACATTACAATCAGATAACTGATGAGTAAAATCCTGGAGGTAAGAAATCGGATACCTATCGGGAATAGTAACATTATTCAATGCTCGATAGTCTCCGCAAGGTCTCCAAGTATCATTCTTTTTTTAACCATGTGGAGAGGGCTTGCCCAGGCGGAATTGCTAGGTCTGCAAATGCCCTGTTCCATCATGGATTGGAACTCTTCTTTAGCTAATTTAAGTTTGTCCGCGGGTAAGCAGCGGGCTTTGTAACATTATGCTTTACTGCATTAACATTTAAATTATCTTTGGTAAGTTCAGAGAATTTGGAAAGAAGATGAGAAATTTCCGGCAGTAACTGTGATTGGTCAATCTTGGTCAGTGAAATATGGGGACAATTCGATATTTTGCCAATCGAAAATAAAGAGGTTAATGGATCAGTGATCCTTTTTCTTTGAATGTCAACCAAGAGACCTGTATGTTTCATGAAATCAGCCCCTATAATAGGCGAGGAAACATCAGCGTTAACAAAAGTCCATTTGAAAACTCTTCTTAATCCGAAATCCATGTTAATCAAACTAGTACCAAAAGCTTTCACTTTGGTACCATTGGCCGCGAAAAGATTATAATTCGAGTCTGTGGAGGAGATTTTATAAAAATATTGGGTGGAATTACAGGAACGTCAGCACCAGTATCTATCAAGAAAAGTTTTTTAGAATTTATTTCTCTTATAAGAAAACGACTTGAATTTTGATCATCAACACATGTTGTCACATATGTTGATGATTTAAGAGTTTTTTTGGATTCGATGGCTGTGAAGGTTGGGAAAATGTTCTAAATTGTACGAAAAAAAAGTAAGCATTTAAGAGCCTTAACTCCGAATTTAAAATGATAGAAAAAAAGATTCTTATTCCTACCATTTAAATTAGAGCAGAATCTCCTGTTCCTACTACTCGAACGATTAGGAGACCGAGAACGTATATTTATACTGTCGATTAAACGATTCATTTCAGTTAAGATTTCATTTTTGAATTGACAACAGATGACGCCACAAGTTATAGCTAGCTAGATATGTGCATGGATTTTGACCACTAGAAGGCGTAGACACCAATATCTTTAAAGTGTTGATATACCTATTTAAAGCTGAATATTCACTATTTCTAGCGAGCTATAAATCTTTAGCTCTCTTGCACTTAGCTGCTACTTTAAAGTTGAAAAATGATCATTTTTTTAGTTTTTTTCACAAAAAAAAGTGGTTTAAGCTAAAAAAAGAGAGAAACAAAAGTTCCACTATTGATTTTAAAATGCAATTAAACAAAGCTTCAAATGAGTTAAAAAACAAACAAACAAATTAGGAGTAATACAGCTAGAGGTTATAAAATTAGGGGTAATTACTGGTAACAAAAATATTACGTCTGATGATAGACATGGCAGCTTCCCAGAATCTAAAAAAGCAAAACCTGGAATCTTATCTGAAAGAATTACGATAATAAAAGAATTTTACCGAAGTACGGATATTAGTCGTCATCTTCCTGGGGCAAATGATTTCGTAAGTGTTCGTGCTCCTAATGGAGGACGAATTAAAAAGCAGAAAATGCTAGTTTTATGTAGTTTAGCCGAAGTTAACCAGCATTTTGTAGAACAAAAGAGTGCAAAAGAGTGCATATTAGCTGGACAAACCGGTACACATAACATTTGTGTATGCGCATAATTTATCAGAATAATAATTTATTATGCCCGGTTATATCTAAAATTCTAAAATGCGATTGTGCTATTATAAATAAAAAAGAGTTATTAAAAAAGGGTCCTGTGCAAATTTGACGTAGGACTGCAGTGAAGGTAAGACTATTACAATATTAAATGAGTAATTTCGAAAGTTTCACTAAAATAATTGTTTTTTCCCTTCTATTTCCAGCAAAATGTGCAGCTTGTAATGAGCTGGCGCATATTTTTATCGAACAACTAAAAAATGCTGCAAAATATGGAGATTTTGATGAAATAACATACAATAGTTGGGTTCCCGGTCAAAATATATTCCAACTAGAAAAAATCACATCTTCAATTGATGAAATTACAGAGAAATTGACGGAATCTCCGAAATTCGGCCTAGCAGCACTTCGCAAACATGACTACATAACCAAAGAGCAGTCAAGTTATTTAAAGTCAGTATAAACTAATTTACAAGAAGGAGAATATGTTGTAATATTAGATTTTTCCGAAAAATATAAATTTGTTACACAAAATGATTGTTACACAAGCGTTGCTTGTCATGTAAAGTAATGTGTACAGCACATTACTTTACATGACAAGCAACGCTATTTCCAATCGTAGCTTACTATAAATCAGCAACATGTTCAACAAGCATAAGAAGCAACACATAACATTGTAGCTGTCTACGGTTTTCAAAACAAATTTCTTACATTATTTTGTTTTTTGTTTATTTATTTTTTTGTGAACTATAATTTCAAGCATTACGTTGCAAATCAGATAAATAATAATCACAAATAAATAGCATTTGAAACAAAAAACACAACTTTTTTTTTTTTTTTTTTTTTTTTATTACAATTATAAGTTTATTTAGTATAATACAGAAAAAGAAAAAAAATACATTTATTTCTATTTATAATAAACTTATAAGTTAAGTGCGGCTTTGGTTCAATTAAAATTGAACACGTAATCAGACGCACTGATTCTAAACAAGTAGCGAATAATAAATTGCTAAAATAACTAAATTACTAAATTACTGATATAATACAATAGCATACATAGTATCACAAAATTAATACATAACAATTAACAATAAAAGCAAACTGAAATTATTTATTTATTTTATTTTTTATTTTTTTTTTTTTTTTTTTTTGCTGATTCTTTTACATTTCAATCATTACCATTCCTCAATACAATTACACTCACAAATAGTTAGCTGATTATTTTGGAAAAAGTACCTGAATGTCTTTTGTTTGTTTAAGCCAGATTAATAGGGACTTGGAGAACATTGACAAACTGTAACACTGACGAATCTCAAGCGGTAGTCTATTGAACATAAATGGAGATAGAATTCTAAAAAAAGACCTACGAAGATCTAGTTTAGCCTTTGGAATATTCTTTTTAAATTGTAGGTTTGTCCGTAGATTGTAGTCTGAAAAATCCACAAAGTCATCTCCACTAACAATAAAAAATAATCGGAGGACCTTGAATACAAACATGTGTTGGAGAGGTAGTAAACCCAAATTCACGAAAATAAGCCAAGAGGGAGAACGCGTATCTTTGAAACTCATTAATCGGATGATCAATTTTTGCCGAACATAAACTGTATTTAATGTAGTTTTACAAGCACTGCCCCAGCATGATAATCCATATTGAAGGATTGAGTCGACCAATGCGTAGTAGACCATTTTAAGGAGATAACTGGGACAGAATAATCGTAGTACATACATTTTCCTTGCTGCCAACAGTAGTCTAGAGTTCAGTTTTCCAGTATGCGACTTCCAGTTCAAATTGTTGTCAATTATGACACCTAGATACCTAAAATCGTTGATCGATGCAATAGGAAAACACGCAGTAGATGAACATACCCTAGTTTTGATGCAAACCAAATCGTGATAATGAACATCTGGAACCAGCTCCTGCTGGTTCTTTCTAAAATGAATAATCTTAGTTTTATCGCTTAGTAAAAGATTGTGTGCCTTGAACCAAACCGGTAGCAAGCTCAAGTCATGAGTAATTTTTATGAAATTTCCTAGAAACGACGAGGCAGCATATGCATATGAAAAATCATCTGCAAAAGCCGTAATTGTCCCATTAAAATTCAGTTTAAAAATTCAATTTATGTAGACTAGGAAAAATAGTGGTCCTAAAACGGAGCCCTGGGGAACCCCAACTTTTGTCATTAGTTCATTGCTCAATTTGCCATTCACTTTTACACATTGGAGTCGCTCACATAAATAGGAACAAAGCCACTCCAGTATTATTCCACGGAAACCACAATGGTAAAGTTTATTCAGGAGAATAGAATGCTCCACTCTATCGAACGCCTTTGTCATGTCTATGAATAGAGCGGATACTTTTAAACCATTATTAATATTCTCGGTAATATGATCTAAAAAAGAAAGGAGCGCTTTTTCTGTATTTTTCTTTTCTCTAAAACCGAATTGCGATTCAGATAGAAAGTTATTTGTATTAAAATATTTGATAAACCTGCATTTCATAATCTTTTCAAAAATTTTTGCAAACACTGAAAGAAGCGAGATTGGACGGAAATTGTTCATATCAGTTTTATTATTTTTCTTATATATTGGGATTACAACCGCTCGTTTCAATGATGATGGGAAAATACCGGTATTAACACTCAGATTGAAAATGAAAGCCAGTACATCAACCAGGAAACAAGCCAGTTTCTTTACCACACCATTTGTTATTCCATCAATCCCAGGAGACGTTCTATTTTTCAGAGCATTTATGGTGTAATATAACTCACAGGATGAAATTGGAGAGAAGTAGAAACTGTTAGTTGAATGATAATTCATGGTTGTTAGGCGTTGTTCGTCGGGACTTGTTCTATTGTTGTCCGAGCTGTTTTTGATTCCTACACTCGTGAAAAACAAGTTGAACTCATTGGCTATTTCGATGGGATCATCAATCCTGTGACCTAGATTGCCGGTGATTTCATTTATCTTGGAAGACTCAGGATGCCCACTAATCACCTCATTCACCGTACGCCAATTTTTACGTGCATCGTTGCCATTTAGGCGAAAAGTTTCATAGTAGTGTTGTTTTTTGGTCAAGCAAATCTTAGCATTGACTAAATCGCACAACTTCATACTATATGCCTTTAGTCTTCTATTTTTAGGATGTTTTTTCGCTAGATGGTTGTACTTGTTTCTTTTCCGTATTAGTTTAAGCAGGCAGTCGGTCATCCAGGCCTTCAGTTTGATATGCATTCTCGATGATGATACCTGTGTACAATTGGTTAGGTGCTCACCAAATTTTAATATAAAATTTTCATATGCCAACGACGCCTCAGGGCAGTTGTAAACTTCCTTCCAATGTTCATGAAACATTAAACCTTTTAGTTTTTCATAATCGAAGCGAATGATGTTCCTGATCCTGTTTGTTTGGGAGGAGGGAGTTCCAATTGAAATTGAAATGGAGAGGAGACAATGATCGGTTATTTTCAAGTCCATGACGGAGCATTTAATTTGCAGTAGGAACCTTTGATGTAGCCTATATAAGACGTTGTCTATACAGGTTGAAGAGATATTAGTAATGCGTGTCGGTTCATTTACCAAGACAACTAAAGCATTACTGGATAATAACAATAGGAAATTTTCCAACATTGGACTGGGTTGGGAAAAATCGAGATTGTAATCACCCATAATCACGAGATTGGAGTATGGTAGTTGATTCAACATCACTGCGAATTCATCAATAAAATCAGAAACAAACGTTGAGTTAAGCCTATATATACATAATACACAGAATAATTTTGAGTTTATGGAAAAGGTAATGCCAAGGGCATTAAAAGTAATGAAGTTAAAGGTAATACGTTTGCAGGTTAAACTGTTCTTCGCGTATATTGCCACACCTCCAGACCTGTTGCTGATATTCCCATTAACAAATAAATTATAGCCATTAACCCTATAGTCATTAGATTCTTCATCGGCTATCCAAATTTCTGACAGGCTGATAATCAGTGGCTTTTCACTCAACGATTCTATATATGTGAACAACCTATCATTGTTTCTTCTCATGCTCCTGATATTTTGGTATATAAAATTAGTATGTGTTATTTTATCCGTCATCGTTGTTGGTAGTTCCTGAACAGAAGGTTAAAAAATTTAAGAGAAAAGCAAAAATGTAGAGATGTAAAAGATTGGAATGTAAATGTGAAATTATTACTTAGAAATTTAAAAATAAAAATTGAGATATGGGAATGATTGGCTGAATTAGTATAATTGAGAATAATTCGCCGTAACAATACTACATTACTCAAAATCAACAAAACAATTGATTGTAGCAAAACGATAGACGCACGTTTGTGTGTTACTGTTAACTTGAAAATTAGAGCGCGAGATGGGAACAAAAATGATGTAAAATAAAAATATTTGGCTGGGTATGTATAATTAGTACTTGGAAACTGTAAATGGAAAGTTGAGATAGAGAATATTAAAAAATAAATAAACGCATGGTTGTGTGTGAATATGAACTTCAAAATTAGAGCTGGAGAGGAAAGCAAAAATGTTGAAATGGAAAAATATTTTGCTGAATAATTCTGTCAAAAAAGTTGGCACGTATTTGTTGGTAAACAAATCAAAATCTAACTTTGTGAGTGAAATTAAACAAAAGTGAATAATTGCAACGTAAAAAATATTAAATATTAAGATAACTATTAAGATTGACATTAAAAAATGAAAAAAATGAATAATAAGAAATTTGATAATTAAAAGATCAAAAAATAGAAATGTTATACTTAATTGTGTTGTGAATATTGTGTCTCTTGTTTTAGTGTGATGCTGTAAGTTTGTTGATGTCCACTTGTGACTTAATCCTAGAGATGAGTGATCCCTCCGTTTTTCGGATAAGTATGTTGCCCTCTTGGATCCACAGGTATTTATAATTATGTATTTTTTTAATTTTAATTGCCTCGCGATAGAGGGAGTACCGAAAAGTGGTCAAATGATGACGGAAATAAATTTGTGTGTTATTGTGTTGTATAGGGTTATGTTGTATGTCAAAATTAATGTCATTCGAGTAAAGCTTAGGCTTTATTTTCCTTTTTTGGAGCATAACCTTATTTTTCACTTGATTGTTTTTGAATTTGATGATTAGTTTGACTTCCCTATGCTGGCTCTGGGTTTCATGCGCCCTGTTATTGGTTTTTACAGACATGTATTCGCAACTCACAATTTCACTCAATAGATCCGAGCACTGCAGTAAACTTAGGATACTCCCCGTAACTGCCAATGGCTCTAATTGACTTTCAGGTAGACCATCTATGATAATGTTTGAATTTAGTTCACGTTGTTGATAGCCATCCATCTTATATTCCAGTTCATCGATACGGACTTCCTGGTTTTTACACATGATTTCGAGGGAATCACATTTTTTTATTATTATTTTGTTCTCATTTCTTATATTTTTTAGGTTAGTTTTCATTTCCTCGAATTCATTACAAATAAATTCTTGAGAATCCTTAATATTGGATATCATAGATTTTATAATACTGAATTGATCATTCATGCCTTTAATTAAGTTTTGGATTTCAGGTAGACACTGGAGGCAGGGTCCACTGGCACTTACGTTTGATGGTGGTATGATATTTGTATCTTCTGACGTATTTGAAGGTGAACGGAAACATTCTACAGAGCAGATCCACCCGGATTCAGCTGCTTTCTTTATTTTTGCTCCCCCAATTATCCCTTTGCATTGAGGGTGGTATATTTTGCAGCAAAAACTACAGACAACGATCGATTGATTGGGTCTGCAGTTTCTTTTACACGTGGTCACACAGCATGTATCGTTTTCAGTGTGCGATGCACAATCTTCAGCTTTTTCAAAAAATGGCATCTTAGTTATTATTTAAGAATAATAAATCCGTAGAAACACCAGCTATCGTAAATGAATCAGAAGTATTCTTAAAACAACTATGTAAGTACACTTTCACGAATTATCGCTACAATAAATTTCACAATTAAAATCAATTTATTTTATTTTATATTATAATTATGATTTTTTTTTTTTTTTTTTTTTTATTTATATTATATTTTTAGCTTATATGACACGACTTTCTCTCTTCGCTACTCGAACAAGAATGAGAAAACTAAAAATTAACATTTTAATTATTGACATCCTCTGGTGCTAGTGGCTAAACTAATTCAAACCCTGCTTTATTGGGGATTTAAAATATTTGTCAGAAGTTAATTCTTTCTAATTTTTAAATAAAATTTAAACAAATTTAAATAAATTTTACTAGAAAATGAAAAATGTAATGTATACATTAATTTTTAAACTGTCTAGCGTTCCCAAACAAGATGTTTCTCATATTTTAAATTTGAAACCCCCTAATGGGCAATCTGTGCTACAAAACTGTTTGATTTTAGACTCATTAGATGCTTTGCTTAATTGTATTTTAAAATCAATAATGGAAAAAAAAAGTTTGCTCCTTTTTTAATTTAAACCACTTTTGGCTGTTCAATCAAGTGTTCCGAACGATTAACATCAAAGTTTTTCTTATCGCAAATAATTTTTCATAAAATAAAAATAAATAAAATTTTAACTAATTTTGAATTAAAGTTAAACTTTTTATATTGAAGTTTTATAATATTGTGATAGTTCAAGTGTTAGAATACACCAATAGAGCTTTTCTTTCATTGTTTGTTTTTTTTTTTTTGCTAACGTATGTGAACATTTAATTTAGTCAAATAATTTGACTAATTATTTATTAATTAAATCTTAATTTGTATATAATTAAAAAATTAAAAAAAAGAGTCAATAGCGAACAAAGAGGCTAATGGCAGGAATGCACCTGCAGCCAAAAACATTATTACCAAAATTGTAAAGAAAAAAATAACGGCAAATAATCTTTCAAAAATTACGCCATTGCCCTCGTTAAACGATAACGAGGATGACGAATTTTTAATGAAGGCGATTGTCCTTAATGCCTCTCCATCTACAATGGTAGACACCATACCATCATCCACAATATCAACGACTCCAGCAGCAGCAGCAGCAGCATCTACATTAACAGCTACTTCATCTACGGCGCCGTAATCCAATCCCAAAAAAGCAAGATAACAATAATCTTACGCTTCGCGGCATAAAACGAAATAACAACAATCACGACAACATACAGGGTGAGTCATTCAAATTTAAAAACATTATTGTAAATTTACAAAATGAAATTAAATTGCTCAAAGAGCAATTAAATAAGGCGCATAGCGATAATTTTATCCAAGCAATCAAAGCAACAAAAAAAAACAATTGATAAAAATGACACTGTGTCATTCTTATCAAATAACAAGTACGCCATTCTCAGTCAAGAGATGGATGCGGATGAAGGATCGCAAATGCATTGTGAATATTCGCAACAAAGTGAAATTTAAGACGAAAACGACGGATCAACATTCGAAGTGGTAAAAAAAAAATTAAAAATAAAAATTCGACCACAAAACCCAAATCAGCACTTTTAAACACGATAAATAACGCCACAGTGAAGAAAAACTTCACAATAAATTCAGCAAATAGCAACAACAACAATAACACTAAGCCTTCGACATCGACTTCAACGTCGGCGGAGGCAATTAAATCAACTACAACTGCTGCAGTTGCTAAGAAACAACGTCGTGAAAAATACAGTAGCCTTGGCTAAAGGCATTAAAATACAGAACTTCGAGATAAAAAGAATAAACGCAAACAAACACACGATAACGACGGACTCGTTACAGAACTATACTTCACTCAAAACCATTTTTGATGAAGTAAACACAAAATTTTACACGTACACTCCCAAAGAGTTAAAACCAAAATCGTTGGTACTTCGTGGACTCACCGAGACTGAAGACTTATACGAAATAAAAACGGACATTGAGACAATGGACGAAAAAATCGAAATTATTAAAATCTTACAGATGCGTTCAAAACGTAATGACCACAACAAAAGACTATTACCGCTATACATCGTATACAGTTCTCACCAAACACCCCGCTAAATGAGGTGTATGCCATAAAACAAATAAATTGTCAAAAAGTTGAATGGCAAACTTTAAATCGTACCGACGACATCTTACAGTGTAAGAACTGCCAACGATATGGGCATACTGCAACTAACTGCAATTTAGAGTTCCGTTGTGTCAAGTGCTCGCAAACACACGAACCTGGATTTTGTACGGTGACAGAGGAGATTACAAAAGAAAACATCTTTTGTATCAATTGCAAGAAATCTGGACACCCCGCATCTTACAAGGGTTGTCCCATTTATCAATCAATGATACTTAGAATAAGAAAAAGAATCGCAGACAAGAGAGCGCAACAGAAGACAGCGAAAGCTAGTTTGACTCAATTAAAGTGTCTAAGGCAAACGGTACTTTTGCACAAATAATACAAGGTGGACCAACAATGACATCAACGACGACGACAACAGCAGCATCCTTAGCTGCACTCTTACAACAACAGACGAACACCGACCTTGAAATAAAAACTTTGACAGAACGTATGGACAAATTGACGGTTGTCATGCAAAAACAAGGTGAACAATTGGCTCAACTCCTACAATTTTTCGCCCAATTATAAATTCCGCAAATCAAAATTCATTGCAAGACCAAGGACATCGACAACGACGACAACCTTCCAAATTTAAAATTATCGCGCTTAATGTAAATTCGATAGTAAGTGTACAACGACGACTAAATTTATTAAATTTCTTAAACTTACACCATCCGGACTGCCTACTTATCAACGACACGAAACTAAATTCAAAACACCATTTGGAATTCAAAAACTATAACATAATTCGACGTGACAGAATAAATTCGACACAAGGAGGAGGGACGGCCATTTTGATTAAAAACGACATAAAATTCAAAATTATTGAACCACAATCAATAAGTAATAGAGAGGGCATCGAAATTCCCATTATAAGACTTAATATTAAAGGATCGGCACAAAAAATCTTCTTGATTTCAATTTATTGTACGGGCAATGCGAACCAAATTACAGAAAATCGTTTCGAGGAAGAATGGAGCAAAATTTTTGATGTTCTAAATTTAAGCAACCCTAACCATTTTTATTTAATTGCTGGTGACCTAAACGCACGACACACAAACTGGGACAATGCACTCAACAATTCGAGAGGCACACTTCTAAACAAATGGATGACTGATTACGCTATGCTGTACCGTGCAAAATTATTCAGATCTGACAAACCGACAATGATACGCTCTGGTAACTATATAGACTTGGCAATAATGGACGTACGTATTAAAATTCAAAAAAATTCTCAAGACCAAATTCCGACTCACCACTTTGACAGCGACCACCGAGCCATAGAAATTGTAATACGCGGGATAGGAAATTTAGATCTAGGCATCAATCAAATCGATAATGAAGATAAAGACGACGATAATGCATCAGAACAGCAAAATATTCGATATAATTTTACGTGCAAAAATGTGGACGGAAATCAAAAGGTTTACAGCCAAGGAAAAAAACAGACAAGACACTACTATAAAAACTCTGGAAATCGCAACGACGGACAAAAAAAAATATAATTATTTCGGAATCGATTGGAATCAACTACAAAAAAGCAGTGACGGCACAAAATACAAAATTTTTGATGAAACGCAAAATTTAAATATCCTTGGACAGCACATCCAGGACCATTCTAATCACTCTTCCAAATTCTAATCTCGGCAATCAACAACATGCAGTTGAAATTAAAAATTTATTTCAACCAATCATTGACCAACATCATAACGAACGAACTCAACAAAAAACTAAAACAATATTTTCGGTTAAAAATCCAGCATACGCTCCACATCAACCGAACGACGACAAAAAATATTTTATCGACATTGACCAACTGATTAACATACTAAAATTAGCAAATACCAAAAAATCATTTGGGCCAGATCTTATACCAAACATTGTGTTTAAACATCTTCCGGACATTATCGTCGTCGAAATTTGTACCCTCTTTAATAATCTCCTGAATAATCACTGTTTCCCTGACGCCTGGAAAATTGCGCGAGTTTTCCCAATTCTTAAAAAAGGCAAACCTTCGACTGATCCCGAAAATTACCGACCAATTAGTCTACTTTCTAATTTTGGCAAACTTTATGAAATCATTATATACGAAAAAATTAACGACCATGTACGTACAAATAATTTGATGCCTGAAAATCAATTTGGTTTTCGACTAGGACATAGTACGGTTCACGCAATCACTAAAGTTTTGGCTGACGTTACACATCAATTAAATTTTGGCGTACCTACAGGCGCAGTTTTGATTGATATTAAAAAGGCGTTTGAATCTATCTGGCTTGACGGACTACTAGCAAAATTAAAAAAACATGAACTTTTCGAACGACCTGATCAAAATTATTTACGAATTATTGTACAATCGCACTTTTTATACAACGTCTGGCGGCAATAAATGCTCATCTTCTAAATTTAAAATTGTAAATGGAGTCCAACAAGGATCCATCACTGCACCTATTTTATTTAATTTATACACGGCCGATTTAATTTCAAACAATTCTCTAAATTCTAAATTAATTCAATCATGTGCGTATGCGGACGACATGATTATATACAGTTCGGCGTATCATATTGGCGACATACAAAAAAATTTACAAAATTCTTTAAAATTCATCCAAAATTATTTCAATCTTTGGCATATAGAAATTAATCCAAATAAATGCGAATCAATTCTCTTTCGTCGACCATTTAGAAACGCTGCACGCGAAATGAAGAGAAATTGGCGTAAACTTTGTATCAAAATTAATGAGCAGCCAATAAATTTGTGCGAAACAATAAAATATCTAGGCGTAAACATCGATAATTTGTGTTATATGGCTACACATACGTCAATACAATTGGAAAAAGCGAGACGCGCATTTATGGGTGCGAGGCAACTCTTCTACAACAGACATTTAGACAAACGAGTAAAAATCATTGCATACAAAACACTTATACGACCAATTTTGACGTACGGATGCCAAGTGTGGTACAATCAGGTGCCACGCTATATGGAACGGTACAGAGTTTTTGAACGAAAATGCCTTAGACACTGCAACGAACTTTACAGAAAGGCACAAACAGACTATACCTACTACATCTCTAATCGAGTGCAATATCAAAATTTCGACTCGGACCGTATCGACGTACATATTTTAAAATTAACGCGAAATCATATCAGACGAGCTTGTCTAAATATAGACAACTCACTGATTTACGGACCTTATCACGTGGACACAACATTATCAAAATTATACGCAACAACAGGTACGGTACCAGGACCGAACACTTTCATTTACTTTGACCGTTTAGGCTACATTCAAAATCGTGACGGACTACCGTTAATAAACCATGTGGCGAGGAGGCCAAACGAGAAATGGTTTGACGCGGACAAATTCTCGAACCCCGACGAACACATACGATTCAACACGACGCTACAAATTAATGACGATGAGTACGAAAGACGACGAAATGCGTATTGATGGGTGGACGACGAAGTTGATGGTAATTTGCAGCAGCATCAATAATTTTTATATTTTTTGATAATTTTTAACGTTATACACTTATATAGTATAATATTATTTATAAAATTAGAGTCAAAAATTAATGTACAAAATTATGTTATAACAATTTTTATGGTTCGCGCGCGTTTTTCGGTCCCATTTTAAATTGTTAAATTTAGAATTTTTATTTATTTTCTTTGTGCTTGTGTGTGTGAGTGTGTACAGGTGTGGTTGTATGTGTAAATGGTTTTTCATCTTTTTATTTATTCCACGTAGTTTTTAAGCCTATCTTGAGACAAATGACGTAAAAATTTTTGTAACATTTTTTTTTTTATGTCAAATTAATTTTATTGCGAATTTATATAAATTTTTTATAAATATGTAATTTTTGATAGTTTAATCTTTTATACAGTGTATATACAAAAATGTATTGTTTTAGAAAGTTAATGTACCCGAGTGCCCGTTTTATATAGGGACAGTGGTACCATATTTATTTTGTATAATTTTTATTTTATGGCAAAGCTTTTTATAAATCCATTTGCCTTTTATCAAACTTTTGTAATTGTTAATTAAGTAGTCCTATGTAAAAAAATGTTTCAAATAAATTGGATTTATTGTTTAAAAAAAAAAAACACTTTTTCGGTGAAAAAAACTAAAAAAACGATCATTATTCAACTTTAAAGTCCTATAGCAGCTAAACTAGGCCAAGTGCAAACGTGAGTTGAAATATTGAACATTCAGCTTTAAAATAGTATATCAACACTTTTAAGAGATATTGGTGGCTACGCCTTCTAGTGGTCAAAGCTAGCAATAATACATAAAATAACGGTACTTTTTCAAATTTAATTGCAAATTAATTTAGCATTAATCTTTTTGATGTAGTAAAACAAAAAAAAATATTTTAAGTAAAGCAAAATATACCATCTTATACGTAGACACAATATAAAAAATTTAAAACATGCCAAAGTTAAATAACCTACGTACTAATTTTTAGCCGCAGAATCCAAATCTGCAATAAAAAATTGGGATTCCAAATTTAATTTCAAAGTTACCCCCCGCTCCACCTACAAGGAGGGGGTGGGGGTACTAATTTTATATATAAATTTATATATATATATATATATATATATATATATATATATATATATATATATATATATATATATATATATATATAAATATACTTATATATACCTATATTATATAAA
This sequence comes from Tipula confusa, assembly GCA_963556175.1. Taxonomy (NCBI): domain Eukaryota; kingdom Metazoa; phylum Arthropoda; class Insecta; order Diptera; family Tipulidae; genus Tipula; species Tipula confusa. The sequence goes on from OY744477.1 coordinate 114,491,028, forward strand.
AGCAATTGTATTACCATTAAAAATATAAAAAATATTAGCAACAACAAGTAATTTTTATTGTCTTTATAAAGCACATAAAACAAAACAAAAATCAAGCAACGGAAAAATAATTTTCTTCATTTCCATTTTATTGTTTTCCATTTCCATATAAAAACTAAAGTTAGTTTTTTTTGCCTTATATACGAGTATGATACTATGGCTACACTTTTTTATATTTACCACCGAGTTTGAAGACGATTTTCAAAATAGAATTCTACAATAAAGACGAAAACGTATATAAGACAAAAACAATATCAGATACACCACATTGTGGCAAACTTCTTTTGCGCTTCTTAACTAATTCACATTTTTAACATACATATTTACAATGAATATATTATAATGTGTATACAAATATGAAAAAATTACAAAGTTGAGGTCCAGCAAAAGGAAAAGCAAAATTATTTTCTTTCATACAGCTATAAGTGAAAAATAGATTAAGCTTGAATGGTTTTGATGTTAATTATATAGTACAGCTTTATACGAGTATTCACAACATTACAGTCAGTTAACTTTCTCTTTATCTAGTCGTTATACCCTGCGAATATAATATATATATATATATATATATATATATATATATATATATATATATATATATATATATATAATATATATATAAATCGTTGTATATCGCCTATCTGCGGTGTGTCTCATCAACACCACACTATCTAGTATCTACTTGTTTTTAAGACTATAATCGAGTACATAATTTTACGACATTAAATAAAGATAAAAGGAAATATTTGAATAAGCATTTTAAACACAGAAGATCACATTTTTTATATTAATTACGTTAATTTTATGTTGGACCGGGTAGGTATACGTTTAAAAAATATAGTAACATTTTACTGTTTTAATTTAGCTATATAAGCTTAATTTGAAACCTTGTCAAGTTGTTATTAATTTCTATTACATAATTATGTTAATTACCAGACTAATGTCCAGTGATGGCTCGATACAAATATTAAATGAAATAATGAAATTATGAACGGTTATTTCGTTTAATTTTCGTGCTAAATATTGTTTTTTTAAATTTTAAATGTTTATTTGTGTATGTACACTTTGGTATTAAATTTTGTGTTAGATTTCGGATGTAGGATGCTCTATGACCAAAACGTAATATTTATAATAAGTATATCCGTAGTAACAGAAAATACCTCTCTATATGAAACTACAAAAAAAAGGCCATGGAATTTAAAACGGTAAATGTTGAATTACATTTTATTATTATTTACAGTCATATTTGTATTTGGAAGTGTAAACTAATTAGATAAACAATATACTGGGTGTTCCAAAATTAACGCAAGTTTTGAATTTGGCGCCTTTTATGCAGTAAATTATTGGCGGCGGTTGATCGTTGTTCGTTGAAGAGATCGGACGTGCTTTGCTTGTTCCCTTCATTTTGAAATTTATTAATAATTATTAATTACATGTTTAGGACATGTCTGTTTTTTATTGTAATATCCTTCTCATTTTAACCAACATGAGTTTAGTAAAAGTAATTAAACATACATTTCTCACAGTTCTTTGTCAGTAGGTGAATAATTTATTTCGGCATTGCTTAGGACACGACTACCGTATGCTATTGGCAAATCGAACCCATCGACTTCCTGTGATAATACTGCGCGGAGCGCCAAATCACTTACATCGCATGTTAGTTTGAGTGGTTTAGAAAAATTCGGCATTTATAAAATTGGTGGATTTATTAAACTTTCTTTCAATAATTTGAAAGCTTGTTGACATTCGGTTTTCCATTTAAAAGTGACTTTTTTCTTCAGAAGGGTTTAGCTATACCGGGAAAATGTGATATACATTTTCGGTAATACCCGGCTAATCCAAGGAATGATTTGATTTCGGTTCGATTCCGTCGAACTGGAATGTTTTTTACATAATTAATTTTTGTTTCGTCCGGCTTAATGCCATTAGGTATTATGACATACTCTAAATAATTTATTTCTAGTCTTAAGAATTTTTAAGATTTACTTTCAAATTATAACATCGAAGCAAGAGTTGTACCAAAGACACTTACATCATCAAGGTAAGCTAAACATTTTATATTATTGAGACCGCTTAATGCACTATTTATCAATAGTGGTTCGTGGCAACCATTGAGTTTCTTTTCCGTCCAACTTAACGAAACTCAAATGCGTTACAGTGCATATGATAGAGAATTATTGGCCGCTTATTCCGATATCAAACATTTCCGCTATATCCTAGAAGGTAGAATCTTTACCCTTTACACTGACCATAAACCACTTACTTATGCTTTTCAACAGAAACTGGAAAAAGTATCACTCAGACTCAGATTTTGTCATCTTGATTTCATCGGACAATTTACGACTGATATACAGCATGTTTCGGGTATCGATAATGTTGTACCTGACACCCTATCTCGATTTAATCAAATTTCCATTCCTGAAAGTATTGATTACGAGAAGATTGCTGAAGCACAAAATACGGATGACGAACTTAAAGACTTATTAATTCATAATGACAACTCGGATAAATTTATCTACTGCGAAGTGACTTCTAAACGTCCGAAACCATTCATTCCTAAATTTTTCAGACAGTCAGTGTTTAACTACTTTCATAGTTTGTCACATAGTTTGTAACTCCTTTCATAGTTTGTCGGGTTTGCAGTGTATTCTGGTTGGATCGCACGTTTTGGAGTTCCTATTTACATAGTCACTGATCAGGGTTCTCAATTCGAATCCCACCTTTTCGCCGAACTATCTAAATTTTTGAGTTTCGAACATCGTAAAACCACAAGCTACAATCCTAAATGCAATGGCATTATTGAACGTTGGCATAGAACTCTTAAAACAGCTTTAAGTGTCACAATCGCCCAGATTGGATTCAAATTCTGCCTTCAGTTCTACTTGGTCTACGTTCTACTTTTAAAGAGGATCTTCAAACCACACCTTGTCAATTTTGACAATTCATAAGGATTCAGTTCCACAATCTGAATTTGTCAAAAATTTCAAAATACACTTTGATGAGATTCGTCCAATTCCAACTTCGAAGCATTGTAACGATAAAATATTTATTGACAAGGGCTTACTTCAAGCATCGCATGTCTTTCTTCGAACTGATTCAGTAAAAAGATCTTTACAACCTCCTTATATGGGCCCTTATTCGGTAATCAAAATATTTCGTTATATGTACTAACGGCAAAATTCTAAAATTTCTATTGACCGTCTTAAGTCGTATTTCTCCGATTTCGAAAATTTTCAAACCTCTGAATTCCCCATTTCTGGAGAAGTTTCTGTACTAATTAATCCTAAAAAGAAAGTTTCTTTAAATTTAATTCCAGATTTTAATTATAGTAACAATCTAACTACCACCCGTTCTAAACGAACAACACAAATTCCCTTACGTTTCCGTAAATAAATATTCTCATTTTTTTTATCTTCTGACATTAATCCACTATTTTTGTCTGATTCAGACCCTCTTTTCTGTCTCATTCATTTCAATTTCATTGTCACTGGAGGGGGAGTACTGTGGCGTCATCTGTTGTCAATCCAAAACAGATATATATTTTTTTTAATTCAGCAATTTTAGTCAGCAAAATTATAAGTGCAATTCCTTGGTTTCCAGTAGGCTAGAAAAACAAATTTTCACTTCATCAAAATAAAATTCAAACTCTAAAAATAAATCTTGATCGTTTAATCAAAAACCCAGAAGAGAACTCCAGAATAAAATTTTAAATTTTTCTAAACAAAATTTTTAAATTTTCTTTAATTTACAAAAACCGGTAACTATAATTTGCAAGTTAAGAGTGTATAACAGTGTAACAAAATAAAATTGTAAAAATGTAAAAATGTACATTGTTACAGTTTCTAAAAGTAGAAAATATTTGTTGCTCAATTTCTCACTTTGACTCGTTTGGGTAAGATTATTATTTTATGTAACTTATAAATTAGATCAGTATTGTTTCCAGCTTCTGTTTGTTTTAATGGTGTGCTTTTTCAACAGGTTAACTTGTCAATAGTTTTAGCAAGTGTATTTTGACTTTCTTAGACGAAAAAGTGCTGCCTAAAGTCTAATTGATATAGATTTCAAAACTGACAAAACACTATAAATTAGATCAGTATTGTTTCCAGCTTCTGTTTGTTTTAATGGTGTGCTTTTTCAACAGGTTAACTTGTCAATAGTTTTAGCAAGTGTATTTTGACTTTCTTAGACGAAAAAGTGCTGCCTAAAGTCTAATTGATATAGATTTCAAAACTGACAAAACACGTTTTTATATTGTACAGATTCAACAATTATTTAACACCAAAATTAAATGAAATAACCGTTGAACTGGCAAAATACATCATTGTAGTTACAAAAAATTCACAAAATTTTAAAATGCGTATCATAGCAAAAATATATAAAGTGACTGTTAAAAAATCTTAAAAAAAACTAAAACAAAACTTCCAAAAGCTAATATAAGCTTACACTGCAAGTAAAACACTTAGGCCATCGCACAAAAAAATAAAATAAAATATTTTCTTGGAAAATTGAAAAATCAAATAAAGTTTTCAGAAACTAAGATTTGTTTTTTTCATTTAGAAAAAAATTTTATGTTTATGTGTTCTCAATGATGAGATTATGATGTGTTTTGAATATTTTGAGAAAATTTAATTTAAAAACTTTTAGTCTTACGTAAATAGACAAAAAAAATAGTCTAATGATAGTTTCTATAATATTCTTGTTCAAGTTTTCAATTTTTCAATCTTTTTTTTTTTTTGTTTGTCTTATCTCTTTATTCTTCTCGTACATATAATAGTATTTCTTATCAATTTTTTATTTTTTGTGTTAAATTGAAAAACGGCAAAAATCTAAAAGTGCCAACAAAAAAATAAATGAAGAAAGACCATTGAAATTACGACAAAATATCAATTAATCATTTTGGTACAAAATCAAAAACATTTTTGTTCGATCATTTGTCTCTTCCATCGGTGATTGTGTGAGGGGAGTGTGGCTAGTAAAAATTTGACTCATCTCGTAATGATTTTTTTTGCCCGTATCTTTTATGGGGGTGGAAGAAAAATTGCGACAAAAAGTTCGTTTACGAAATCGAATAAATTTTTTTTTTTCTATTTTGTCTTTTTGATGCAAAATAATTGAATCAATTAGTGTTAGAAATACAATGATTTGTAATTAATTACAACTTCATATATGTGTACTACCATGAGTATACGAGAAAGTTGGTATAGTTTGATAGCTCGTGGTGCGATTGATTGCACTGGTATACACAAGTATTGTATCATAAATTATGCTAGAATGAGTTGGATAAAAAAAAAAATATTCGCCGTTGATGCGAGATAATCAATGTGTATATTTGAAATAGGGGGCAGCACGTATAATCAAATGAGCCCCCTCCCGTGCCGAGCAAAACTAAAAAAGATTGAATTAATTAGAGTTATTCGGTTTTCCAGTGAAAATATTCGTAAAATTTAAATCGCTGTCTATATAGTTGCGGAATAATTAAATTTGGCAGCGTTTTGGCTCAGCCACTGTTGAGTTGGTTAATGGTTTACTATTTGACAAACCGTCGATTCTGTGTTTAAAGCACATTTTTAACTCAATTTGACAGCGTTCCTCAATTTTCTTCCATAGATCATCACTAAAATCGAGCCGAGTGCGTCAAACGCAGTCTTAAGTTTAATGAGATTTTTTGCTTTGCATAACGGTAATTTCATTTAATTTTCGTGGTAAATCATTTTTTATTTAATTTGTAATTTTATTTGATAAAGTTCAGAAAAATATATTGGCTCATATAGATAGAAGCCCTGAGCTTACAGTTCACGATAAGCTGCTGCTACATCAGCCGATTGAAACTATACGGTATCCAATTTTTGGGATATCCTCAGCAAACAAACCATTTACCAGATTTATGTTTTGATATACTTGCAATAGAGAATTTTAATGGGTTGTACGTGATTGTAAATATAGATTGGCAAAACTGGTTAAATATATGGTAATTATACAACTTTTTTTGTACGGATAAGTACAACATCACTCAAAACCGTTTAATATTTTTTATTTATGATAAAGCTTTAAATATAATTTAACACGAATAAACAAAACTAAAGTTTTTATGTATAATAATTTTTCTTGGGAAAATAAATATTTTGGAACAAAATGAATTTTAAAATTAAATTATGCAAACATTTACCAGCAACAACAAATAGATATACAAAATCTCATCTCTAATTTCTTAAAATTAAAAAAAAAAATACGAAAGTAAAATCATTTCCACATCAACCTAAGAATTTTTTCTTTTGCTCAGGTGTTTGTTATAAATTATTTTAGATACGATTTAATAAAATTTTGTTGCTCTCGTTTGTAATTACAAGTCTTCTGGTTTTTGTAGGGTGAAAGTGCAGCAACTTCTTTTGAATAATTAAATATGATGAATATATTACATTCAATACATTAACCAAATTTTTAATAGTGTTGGTTTTGATTTACAAGTATCAGTTCAATGATTGTTTCATCTGATTTTGGTGTTAAATAATTTTTTTTTTTTTTTTGATCTGCAATTTATATTAATTTTAGAATTTTGTGTATTTTTATACTGGTCTTTCATCGAGTACCTGAAACGTGATGTAATTATGGTCACTCCCCGTGAAGTCCTCCATCACCTTCCAGTTTACCGCGTTTGATGCCAGTCTTGACGATACAAATGATATGTTAGGGATAGAATATCCAAAACCGGGTCTTCTATATGTCGGGACTAAGCCCCTGTTCAACACGTTTAGATCGAGTCTCGCTCACATAGAAAACACCTTGGTGCGGAATTGCATTCTACCGCCTTATGTCTGCCTTTACTTCACTTCCAACAACTACCACTGCGGTCTTTGTAGTTTCCTCTGATGTGTCCATATCTAAGGCATCTGAAGCATTTTAGAACTTCCAGTCTCCTCCTAACCCTACCGAAAACCTAACCGATCTTCATCTTCCCTTTTCTAGCAAATTTAAGGGGGCTCGTTCATTTAGTTCAATAGACAGCTTTTTTTTGCTCACGCCTATCAAACATGAAAAGGGATACTTTAATATCCCCCGGAGGCTCCTCTTCCAAGTCACGTCCGAATGCCATCTTAACCTCCTCAACCGTAGTGAGACTGTCCAGGTTCAGCACCTCTATCTTCAGACGGGGTATCAATCCTCGGACCTCGCCATCCTGACTTACTGCTGTCCGTATGATTTCTTGCAGCTTCGTCGGATCTTTGCAACGACCCAGTTCTAGAAGGACTGCCCCATCAGCTGTTTTTCTAATTTGCCTGATTTCGGTTTCCTCCACATGAATCCCCGTCTTCCGATTCCGATTTTTCTGTCTGCACCGCGTTCCTACTTCTTTTTGGGACCAGTCGGATAGTTTGATGTCGCTCAGACACTTGATTCCTTTGCGTGACGGCCTGCCCCCTATCCTGCTCGTCGGACTCACTTTCTACCTTCTTTTGATTAATTCCTTTGAAAGAAATCACTTCCAGCACTTCTTCAAGTTCCAGCAGACCATTTTTTACGCCCATAGCAGTGTTTTTTTGATTTTGTGCCGCTGCTAACGTAGTTTTTACGGTATCCCTACACTTTCGGATTTCGTCCTCCTCCTGTTTTCTCATTTTCGCGATCACTCTTTTCGTCTCATTTTCTGAGTCGCTCCTGCATTCCAGAGATGTAAGTCTCCTTGTGCCTGACTTTTTCTCCTTTTGTACCAGGTCTATATCTATCTGACTCTTGGAGCCCTTCAAATTAATTGGCAAAATTAATACTCGATCGATACCCAATCCACTATAGACCTGACCGTCGACCACTTTTACTTGCATTATCTCTTTGATTACTGAACTAGATTCTAGAAGTTATTCTAGACTCTGGTTTTGATGCTGTTGGAGAAGCATCACTCTCATTAATCCATATTTACTATCCACATTTTCATCCCACGAGTAGCACGAGAAATAATGGTCACCTATGACAGAGCTCTGCATTATCATAGGCAGGATTTGGGTTTAAACTGACTGTCGCCAAAGTCAGAGTTCGACATACTAACGACTAAGCGGCGTATGTAGTGCCACCATAGCTTGGGTTTGCTAGATTTTTTGGTCCACCTAGAGTGCTTGATTTCCCCGGTACCTGCCATATCTGGCGGGCTTTCCCCTATCCGCCACCCGGGGAGGCACCCGATGGAGGAACAAGCAAACCCCAAACGGAATTATATTATTATATTATTATATTATTATATTATTATATTATTATATTATTATATTATTATATTATTATATTATTATATTATTATATAATTATATAATTATATAATTATATAATTATATAATTATATTATTATATAATTATATAATTATATAATTATATAATTATATAATTATATAATTATATAATTATATAATTATATTATTATATTATTATATTATTATATTATTATATTATTATATTATTATATAATTATATAATTATATTATTATATTATTATATTATTATATTATTATATTATTATATTATTATATTATTATATTATTATATAATTATATTATTATATTATTATATTATTATATTATTATATTATTATATTATTATATTATTATATTATTATATTATTATATAATTATATTATTATATTATTATATTATTATATAATTATATTATTATATTATTATATTATTATATTATTATATTATTATATTATTATATTATTATATTATTATATTATTATATTATTATATTATTATATTATTATATTATTATATTATTATATTATTATATTATTATATTATTATATTATTATATTATTATATTATTATATTATTATATTATTATATTATTATATTATTATATTATTATATTATTATATTATTATATTATTATATTATTATATTATTATATTATTATATTATTATATTATTATATTATTATATTATTATATTATTATATTATTATATTATTATATTATTATATTATTATATTATTATATTATTATATTATTATATTATTATATTATTATATTATTATATTATTATATTATTATATTATTATATTATTATATTATTATATTATTATATTATTATATTATTATATTATTATATTATTATATTATTATATTATTATATTATTATATTATTATATTATTATATTATTATATTATTATATTATTATATTATTATATTATTATATTATTATATTATTATATTATTATATTATTATATTATTATATTATTATATTATTATATTATTATATTATTATATTATTATATTATTATATTATTATATTATTATATTATTATATTATTATATTATTATATTATTATATTATTATATTATTATATTATTATATTATTATATTATTATATTATTATATTATTATATTATTATATTATTATATTATTATATTATTATATTATTATATTATTATATTATTATATTATTATATTATTATATTATTATATTATTATATTATTATATTATTATATTATTATATTATTATATTATTATATTATTATATTATTATATTATTATATTATTATATTATTATATTATTATATTATTATATTATTATATTATTATATTATTATATTATTATATTATTATATTATTATATTATTATATTATTATATTATTATATTATTATATTATTATATTATTATATTATTATATTATTATATTATTATATTATTATATTATTATATTATTATATTATTATATTATTATATTATTATATTATTATATTATTATATTATTATATTATTATATTATTATATTATTATATTATTATATTATTATATTATTATATTATTATATTATTATATTATTATATTATTATATTATTATATTATTATATTATTATATTATTATATTATTATATTATTATATTATTATATTATTATATTATTATATTATTATATTATTATATTATTATATTATTATATTATTATATTATTATATTATTATATTATTATATTATTATATTATTATATTATTATATTATTATATTATTATATTATTATATTATTATATTATTATATTATTATATTATTATATTATTATATTATTATATTATTATATTATTATATTATTATATTATTATATTATTATATTATTATATTATTATATTATTATATTATTATATTATTATATTATTATATTATTATATTATTATATTATTATATTATTATATTATTATATTATTATATTATTATATTATTATATTATTATATTATTATATTATTATATTATTATATTATTATATTATTATATTATTATATTATTATATTATTATATTATTATATTATTATATTATTATATTATTATATTATTATATTATTATATTATTATATTATTATATTATTATATTATTATATTATTATATTATTATATTATTATATTATTATATTATTATATTATTATATTATTATATTATTATATTATTATATTATTATATTATTATATTATTATATTATTATATTATTATATTATTATATTATTATATTATTATATTATTATATTATTATATTATTATATTATTATATTATTATATTAATATATTATTATATTATTATATTATTATATTATTATATTATTATATTATTATATTATTATATTATTATATTATTATATTATTATATTATTATATTATTATATTATTATATTATTATATTATTATATTATTATATTATTATATTATTATATTATTATATTATTATATTATTATATTATTATATTATTATATTATTATATTATTATATTATTATATTATTATATTATTATATTATTATATTATTATATTATTATATTATTATATTATTATATTATTATATTATTATATTATTATATTATTATATTATTATATTATTATATTATTATATTATTATATTATTATATTATTATATTATTATATTATTATATTATTATATTATTATATTATTATATTATTATATTATTATATTATTATATTATTATATTATTATATTATTATATTATTATATTATTATATTATTATATTATTATATTATTATATTATTATATTATTATATTATTATATTATTATATTATTATATTATTATATTATTATATTATTATATTATTATATTATTATATTATTATATTATTATATTATTATATTATTATATTATTATATTATTATATTATTATATTATTATATTATTATATTATTATATTATTATATTATTATATTATTATATTATTATATTATTATATTATTATATTATTATATTATTATATTATTATATTATTATATTATTATATTATTATATTATTATATTATTATATTATTATATTATTATATTATTATATTATTATATTATTATATTATTATATTATTATATTATTATATTATTATATTATTATATTATTATATTATTATATTATTATATTATTATATTATTATATTATTATATTATTATATTATTATATTATTATATTATTATATTATTATATTATTATATTATTATATTATTATATTATTATATTATTATATTATTATATTATTATATTATTATATTATTATATTATTATATTATTATATTATTATATTATTATATTATTATATTATTATATTATTATATTATTATATTATTATATTATTATATTATTATATTATTATATTATTATATTATTATATTATTATATTATTATATTATTATATTATTATATTATTATATTATTATATTATTATATTATTATATTATTATATTATTATATTATTATATTATTATATTATTATATTATTATATTATTATATTATTATATTATTATATTATTATATTATTATATTATTATATTATTATATTATTATATTATTATATTATTATATTATTATATTATTATATTATTATATTATTATATTATTATATTATTATATTATTATATTATTATATTATTATATTATTATATTATTATATTATTATATTATTATATTATTATATTATTATATTATTATATTATTATATTATTATATTATTATATTATTATATTATTATATTATTATATTATTATATTATTATATTATTATATTATTATATTATTATATTATTATATTATTATATTATTATATTATTATATTATTATATTATTATATTATTATATTATTATATTATTATATTATTATATTATTATATTATTATATTATTATATTATTATATTATTATATTATTATATTATTATATTATTATATTATTATATTATTATATTATTATATTATTATATTATTATATTATTATATTATTATATTATTATATTATTATATTATTATATTATTATATTATTATATTATTATATTATTATATTATTATATTATTATATTATTATATTATTATATTATTATATTATTATATTATTATATTATTATATTATTATATTATTATATTATTATATTATTATATTATTATATTATTATATTATTATATTATTATATTATTATATTATTATATTATTATATTATTATATTATTATATTATTATATTATTATATTATTATATTATTATATTATTATATTATTATATTATTATATTATTATATTATTATATTATTATATTATTATATTATTATATTATTATATTATTATATTATTATATTATTATATTATTATATTATTATATTATTATATTATTATATTATTATATTATTATATTATTATATTATTATATTATTATATTATTATATTATTATATTATTATATTATTATATTATTATATTATTATATTATTATATTATTATATTATTATATTATTATATTATTATATTATTATATTATTATATTATTATATTATTATATTATTATATTATTATATTATTATATTATTATATTATTATATTATTATATTATTATATTATTATATTATTATATTATTATATTATTATATTATTATATTATTATATTATTATATTATTATATTATTATATTATTATATTATTATATTATTATATTATTATATTATTATATTATTATATTATTATATTATTATATTATTATATTATTATATTATTATATTATTATATTATTATATTATTATATTATTATATTATTATATTATTATATTATTATATTATTATATTATTATATTATTATATTATTATATTATTATATTATTATATTATTATATTATTATATTATTATATTATTATATTATTATATTATTATATTATTATATTATTATATTATTATATTATTATATTATTATATTATTATATTATTATATTATTATATTATTATATTATTATATTATTATATTATTATATTATTATATTATTATATTATTATATTATTATATTATTATATTATTATATTATTATATTATTATATTATTATATTATTATATTATTATATTATTATATTATTATATTATTATATTATTATATTATTATATTATTATATTATTATATTATTATATTATTATATTATTATATTATTATATTATTATATTATTATATTATTATATTATTATATTATTATATTATTATATTATTATATTATTATATTATTATATTATTATATTATTATATTATTATATTATTATATTATTATATTATTATATTATTATATTATTATATTATTATATTATTATATTATTATATTATTATATTATTATATTATTATATTATTATATTATTATATTATTATATTATTATATTATTATATTATTATATTATTATATTATTATATTATTATATTATTATATTATTATATTATTATATTATTATATTATTATATTATTATATTATTATATTATTATATTATTATATTATTATATTATTATATTATTATATTATTATATTATTATATTATTATATTATTATATTATTATATTATTATATTATTATATTATTATATTATTATATTATTATATTATTATATTATTATATTATTATATTATTATATTATTATATTATTATATTATTATATTATTATATTATTATATTATTATATTATTATATTATTATATTATTATATTATTATATTATTATATTATTATATTATTATATTATTATATTATTATATTATTATATTATTATATTATTATATTATTATATTATTATATTATTATATTATTATATTATTATATTATTATATTATTATATTATTATATTATTATATTATTATATTATTATATTATTATATTATTATATTATTATATTATTATATTATTATATTATTATATTATTATATTATTATATTATTATATTATTATATTATTATATTATTATATTATTATATTATTATATTATTATATTATTATATTATTATATTATTATATTATTATATTATTATATTATTATATTATTATATTATTATATTATTATATTATTATATTATTATATTATTATATTATTATATTATTATATTATTATATTATTATATTATTATATTATTATATTATTATATTATTATATTATTATATTATTATATTATTATATTATTATATTATTATATTATTATATTATTATATTATTATATTATTATATTATTATATTATTATATTATTATATTATTATATTATTATATTATTATATTATTATATTATTATATTATTATATTATTATATTATTATATTATTATATTATTATATTATTATATTATTATATTATTATATTATTATATTATTATATTATTATATTATTATATTATTATATTATTATATTATTATATTATTATATTATTATATTATTATATTATTATATTATTATATTATTATATTATTATATTATTATATTATTATATTATTATATTATTATATTATTATATTATTATATTATTATATTATTATATTATTATATTATTATATTATTATATTATTATATTATTATATTATTATATTATTATATTATTATATTATTATATTATTATATTATTATATTATTATATTATTATATTATTATATTATTATATTATTATATTATTATATTATTATATTATTATATTATTATATTATTATATTATTATATTATTATATTATTATATTATTATATTATTATATTATTATATTATTATATTATTATATTATTATATTATTATATTATTATATTATTATATTATTATATTATTATATTATTATATTATTATATTATTATATTATTATATTATTATATTATTATATTATTATATTATTATATTATTATATTATTATATTATTATATTATTATATTATTATATTATTATATTATTATATTATTATATTATTATATTATTATATTATTATATTATTATATTATTATATTATTATATTATTATATTATTATATTATTATATTATTATATTATTATATTATTATATTATTATATTATTATATTATTATATTATTATATTATTATATTATTATATTATTATATTATTATATTATTATATTATTATATTATTATATTATTATATTATTATATTATTATATTATTATATTATTATATTATTATATTATTATATTATATTATTATATTATTATATTATTATATTATTATATTATTATATTATTATATTATTATATTATTATATTATTATATTATTATATTATTATATTATTATATTATTATATTATTATATTATTATATTATTATATTATTATATTATTATATTATTATATTATTATATTATTATATTATTATATTATTATATTATTATATTATTATATTATTATATTATTATATTATTATATTATTATATTATTATATTATTATATTATTATATTATTATATTATTATATTATTATATTATTATATTATTATATTATTATATTATTATATTATTATATTATTATATTATTATATTATTATATTATTATATTATTATATTATTATATTATTATATTATTATATTATTATATTATTATATTATTATATTATTATATTATTATATTATTATATTATTATATTATTATATTATTATATTATTATATTATTATATTATTATATTATTATATTATTATATTATTATATTATTATATTATTATATTATTATATTATTATATTATTATATTATTATATTATTATATTATTATATTATTATATTATTATATTATTATATTATTATATTATTATATTATTATATTATTATATTATTATATTATTATATTATTATATTATTATATTATTATATTATTATATTATTATATTATTATATTATTATATTATTATATTATTATATTATTATATTATTATATTATTATATTATTATATTATTATATTATTATATTATTATATTATTATATTATTATATTATTATATTATTATATTATTATATTATTATATTATTATATATTATATTATTATATTATTATATTATTATATTATTATATTATTATATTATTATATTATTATATAATATATAATAT
>OY744477.1:114507600-114752983 GCA_963556175.1 Tipula confusa
ATATAAATATATAAATATATAAATATATAAATATATAAATACATAAATACATAAATATATAAATACATAAATACATAAATATATAAATATATAAATATATAAATATATAAATATATAAATATATAAATATATAAATATATAAATATATAAATACATAAATATATAAATATATAAATATATAAATACATAAATATATAAATATATAAATATTTAAATATATAAATATATAAATATATAAATATATAAATATATAAATATATAAATATATAAATACATAAATATATAAATATATAAATATATAAATATATAAATATATAAATATATAAATATATAAATACACAAATATATAAATACATAAATATATAAATACATAAATATATAAATATATAAATATATACATATATAAATATATAAATATATAAATATATAAATACATAAATATATAAATACATAAATATATAAATATATAAATATATAAATATATAAATACATAAATATATAAATATATTAAAATATAAATATATAAATATATAAATATATAAACATATAAACACATAAATGTATAAATATATAAATATCTAAATATCTAAATATATAAATATATAAATATATAAATATATAAATATATAAATATATAAATATATAAATATATAAATATATAAATATATAAATATATAAATACATAAATATATAAATACATAAATATATAAATATATAAATACATAAATACATAAATATATAAATATATAAACATATAAATACATAAATACATAAATGTATAAACATATAAATATATAAATATATAAATATATAAATATATAAATATATAAATATATAAATATATAAATATATAAATATATAAATATATAAATATATAAATACATAAATATATAAATATATAAATATATAAATATATAAATATATAAATATATAAATATATAAATATATAAATACATAAATATATAAATATATAAATATATAAATATATAAATACATAAATATATAAATACATAAATATATAAATATATAAATACATAAATACATAAATATATAAATATATAAACATATAAATACATAAATACATAAATGTATAAACATATAAATATATAAATATATAAATATATAAATATATAAATATATAAATATATAAATATATAAATATATAAATATATAAATATATAAATATATAAATACATAAATATATAAATATATAAATATATAAATATATAAATACATAAATATATAAATATATAAATATATAAATACATAAATATATAAATATATAAATATATAAATATATAAATACATAAATATATAAATATATAAATATATAAATATATAAATATATAAATACATAAATATATAAATATATAAATATATAAATATATAAATATATAAATATATAAATATATAAATATATAAATATATAAATATATAAATATATAAATATATAAATATATAAATATATAAATATATAAATATATAAATACATAAATACATAAATATATAAATATATAAATATATAAATATATAAATATATAAATATATAAATATATAAATATATAAATATATAAATATATAAATATATAAACATATAAATATATAAATATATAAATAAATAAATATATAAATATATAAATATATAAATACATAAATATATAAATACATAAATATATAAATATATAAATATATAAATATATAAATATATAAATATATAAACATATAAATATATAAATATATAAATAAATAAATATATAAATATATAAATATATAAATACATAAATATATAAATACATAAATACATAAATATATAAATACATAAATATATAAATATATAAATATATAAATATATAAATATATAAATACATAAATATATAAATATATAAATATATAAATATATAAATACATAAATATATAAATATATAAATATATAAATATATAAATATATAAATATATAAATATATAAATATATAAATATATAAATATATAAATATATAAATATATAAATATATAAATACATAAATATATAAATATATAAATATATAAACATATAAATATATAAATATATAAATATATAAATAAATAAATATATAAATATATAAATATATAAATATATAAATATATAAATACATAAATATATAAATACATAAATATATAAATATATAAATATATAAATATATAAATATATAAATATATAAATATATAAATATATAAACATATAAATATATAAATATATAAATAAATAAATATATAAATATATAAATATATAAATACATAAATATATAAATACATAAATACATAAATATATAAATACATAAATATATAAATATATAAATATATAAATATATAAATATATAAATACATAAATATATAAATATATAAATATATAAATATATAAATATATAAATATATAAATATATAAATATATAAATATATAAATATATAAATATATAAATATATAAATATATAAATATATAAATATATAAATATATAAATATATAAATATATAAATATATAAATATATAAATATATAAATATATAAATATATAAATATATAAATATATAAATACATAAATATATAAATATATAAATATATAAATATATAAATATATAAATATATAAATATATAAATATATAAATATATAAATACATAAATACATAAATATATAAATATATAAATATATAAATATATAAATATATAAATACATAAATATATAAATATATAAATATATAAATATATAAATACATAAATATATAAATACATAAATATAAAAATATATAAATATATAAATATATAAATATATAAATATATAAATATATAAATATATAAATATATAAATATATAAATATATAAATATATAAATATATAAATATATAAATATATAAATATATAAATATATAAATATATAAATATATAAATATATAAATATATAAATATATAAATATATAAATATATAAATTTATAAATATATAAATATATAAATATATAAATATATAAATATATAAATATATAAACATATAAATATATAAATATATAAATATATAAATATATAAATATATAAATATATAAATATATAAATATATAAATATATAAATATATAAATATATAAACATATAAATATATAAATATATAAATATATAAATATATAAATATATAAATATATAAATATATAAATATATAAATATATAAATATATAAATATATAAATATATAAATATATAAATATATAAATACATAAATATATAAATATATAAATATATAAATATATAAATACATAAATACATAAATATATAAATATATAAATATATAAATATATAAATATATAAATACATAAATATATAAATATATAAATATATAAATATATAAATACATAAATATATAAATACATAAATATATAAATATATAAATATATAAATATATAAATATATAAATATATAAATATATAAATATATAAATATATAAATATATAAATATATAAATATATAAATATATAAATATATAAATATATAAATATATAAATATATAAATATATAAATATATAAATATATAAATATATAAATATATAAATATATAAATATATAAATATATAAATATATAAATATATAAATATATAAATATATAAATATATAAATATATAAATATATAAATATATAAATATATAAATATATAAATATATAAATATATAAATATATAAATATATAAATATATAAATATATAAATATATAAATATATAAATATATAATATATAAATATATAAATATAAATATATAAATATATAAACATATAAATATATAAATATATAAATATATAAATATATAAATATATAAATATATAAATATATAAATATATAAATATATAAATATATAAATATATAAATATAAAATATATGAATATATAAATACATAAATATATAAATATATAAATATATAAATATATAAATACATAAATATATAAATATATAAATATATAAATACATAAATATATAAATATATAAATATATAAATATATAATATATAAATATATAAATATATAAATATATAAATATATAAATATATAAATATATAAATACATAAATATATAAATATATAAATATATAAATATATAAATATATAAATATATAAATATATAAATATATAAATACATAAATATATAAATATATAAATATATAAATATATAAATATATAAATATATAAATATATAAACATATATAAATATATAAATATATAAATATATAAATATATAAATATATAAATATATAAATATATAAATATATAAATATATAAATATATAAATATATAAATATATAAATATATAAATATATAAATATATAAATATATAAACATATAAATATATAAATATATAAATATATAAATATATAATATATAAATATATAAATATATAAATATATAAATATATAAATATATAAATATATAAATATATAAATATAAAAATATATGAATATATAAATACATAAATATATAAATATATAAATATATAAATATATAAATACATAAATATATAAATATATAAATACATAAATATATAAATATATAAATATATAAATATATAAATATATAAATATATAAATACATAAATATATAAATATATAAATATATAAATATATAAATATATAAATATATAAATATATAAATATATAAATATATAAATACATAAATATATAAATATATAAATATATAAATATATAAATATATAAATATATAAATATATAAATATATAAATACATAAATATATAAATATATAAATATATAAATATATAAATACATAAATATATAAATATATAAATATATAAATATATAAATTTATAAATATATAAATATATAAATATATAAATATATAAATATATAAATACATAAATATATAAATATATAAATATATAAATACATAAATATATAAATATATAAATATATAAATATATAAATACATAAATATATAAATATATAAATATATAAATATATAAATATATAAATATATAAATACATAAATATATAAATATATAAATATATAAATATATAAATATATAAATATATAAATATATAAATATATAAATATATAAATATATAAATATATAAATACATAAATACATAAATATATAAATATATAAATATATAAATATATAAATATATAAATATATAAATATATAAATATATAAATATATAAATATATAAACATATAAATATATAAATATATAAATAAATAAATATATAAATATATAAATATATAAATACATAAATATATAAATACATAAAATATATAAATATATAAATATATAAATATATAAATATATAAATATATAAAATAATATAAACATATAAATATATAAATATATAAATAAATAAATATATAAATATATAAATATATAAATAACATAAATATATAAATATATAAATACATAAATATATAAATATAAAATATATAAATATATAAATATATAAAATATATAAATATATAAATATATAAATACATAAATATATAAATATAAATATATAAATATATAAATACATAAATATATAAATATATAAATATATAAATATATAAATATATAAATATATAAATATATAAATATATAAATATATAAATATATAAATATATAAATATATAAAATATATAAATATATAAATATATAAATATATAAACATATAAATATATAAATATATAAATAAATAAATATATAAATATATAAATATATAAATACATAAATATATAAATACATAAATATATAAATATATAAATATATAAATATATAAATATATAAAAATATAAATATATAAATATATAAATATATAAATAAATAAATAAATAAATATATAAATATATAAATACATAATATATAAATACATAAATACATAAATATATAAATACATAAATATATAAATATATAAATATATAATATATAAATATATAAATATATAAATATATA
Source organism: Tipula confusa (assembly GCA_963556175.1). Lineage (NCBI taxonomy): Eukaryota > Metazoa > Arthropoda > Insecta > Diptera > Tipulidae > Tipula > Tipula confusa. The sequence continues at coordinate 114,513,539 of OY744477.1, forward strand.
AATATATAAATATATAAATATATAAATATATAAATATATAAAATAATATAAAATAATATAAATATATAAATATATAAATATATAAATATATAAATATATAAATATATAAATATATAAATATATAAATATATAAATATATAAATATATAAATATATAAATATATAAATATATAAATATATAAATATATAATATATAAATATATAAATATATAAATATATAAATATATAAATATATAAATATATAAATATATAAATATATAAATATATAATATATAAATATATAAATATAAATATATAAATATATAAATATATAAATACATAAATATATAAATATATAAATATATAAATATATAAATATATAAATATATAAATATATAAATATAAATATATAAATATATAAATATATAAATATATAAATATATAAATATATAAATATATAAATATATAAATATATAAATATAAATATATAAATATATAAATATATAAATATATAAATATATAAATATATAAATATATAAATATATAAATATATAAATATAATAAAATACATAAATATATAAATATATAAATATATAAATATATAAATACATAAATATATAAATATATAAATATATAAATATATAAATACATAAATATATAAATACATAAATATAAAAAATATATAAATATATAAATATATAAATATATAAATATATAAATATATAAATATATAAATATATAAATATATAAAATATATAAATATATAAATATATAAATATATAAATATATAAATATATAAATATATAAATATATAAATATATAAATATATAAATATATAAATATATAAATATATAAATATATAAATATATAAATATATAAATATATAAATATATAAATATATAAATATATAAATATATAAATATAATAAATATATAAATATATAAATATATAAATATATAAATATAAATATATAAATATATAAATATATAAATATATAAACATATAAATATATAAATATATAAATATATAAATATATAAATATATAAATATATAAATATATAAATATATAAATATATAAATATATAAATATATAAATATAAAAATATGAATATATAAATACATAAATATATAAATATATAAATATATAAATATATAAATACATAAATATATAAATATATAAATATATAAATATATAAATACATAAATATATAAATATATAAATATATAAATATATAAATATATAAATATATAAATATATAAATATATAAATATATAAATATATAAATATATAAATACATAAATATATAAATATATAAATATATAAATATATAAATATATAAATATATAAATACATAAATATATAAATATATAAATACATAAATATATAAATATATAAATATATAAATATATAAATATATAAATATATAAATATATAAATATATAAATAAATAAATATATAAATATATAAATACATAAATATATAAATATATAAATATATAAATATATAAATATATAAATATATAAATATATAAATATATAAATATATAAATACATAAATATATAAATATATAAATATATAAATATATAAATATATAAATATATTAAATATATAAATATATAAATATATAAATATATAAATATATAAATATATAAATATATAAATATATAAATATATAAATATATAAATACATAAATATATAAATATATAAATATATAAATATATAAATATATAAATACATAAATATATAAATATATAAATATATAAATATATAAATATATAAATATATAAATATATAAATATATAAATATATAAATACATAAATATATAAATATATAAATATATAAATATATAAATATATAAATATATAAATATATAAATATATAAATATATAAATATATAAATATATAAATATATAAATATATAAATATATAAATATATAAATATATAAATACATAAATATATAAATATATAAATACATAAATATATAAATATATAAATATATAAATATATAAATATATAAATATATAAATACATAAATATATAAATATATAAATATATAAATATATAAATATATAAATATATAAATATATAAATATATAAATATATAAATATATAAATAAATAAATATATAAATATATAAATACATAAATATATAAATACATAAATATATAAATATATAAATATATAAATATATAAATATATAAATATATAAATATATAAATATATAAATATATAAATATATAAATATATAAATATATAAATATATAAATATATAAATATATAAATATATAAATATATAAATATATAAATATATAAATATATAAATATATAAATATATAAATATATAAATATATAAATATATAAATATATAAATATATAAATACATAAATATATAAATACATAAATATATAAATATATAAATACATAAATACATAAATATATAAATATATAAACATATAAATACATAAATACATAAATGTATAAACATATAAATATATAAATATATAAATATATAAATATATAAATATATAAATATATAAATATATAAATATATAAATATATAAATATATAAATACATAAATATATAAATATATAAATATATAAATATATAAATATATAAATATATAAATATATAAATATATAAATATATAAATACATAAATATATAAATATATAAATATATAAATATATAAATACATAAATATATAAATATATAAATATATAAATATATAAATTTATAAATATATAAATATATAAATATATAAATATATAAATATATAAATACATAAATATATAAATATATAAATATATAAATACATAAATATATAAATATATAAATATATAAATATATAAATACATAAATATATAAATATATAAATATATAAATATATAAATATATAAATATATAAATATATAAATACATAAATATATAAATATATAAATATATAAATATATAAATATATAAATATATAAATATATAAATATATAAATATATAAATATATAAATACATAAATACATAAATATATAAATATATAAATATATAAATATATAAATATATAAATATATAAATATATAAATATATAAATATATAAATATATAAATATATAAATATATAAATACATAAATATATAAATATATAAATACATAAATATATAAATATATAAATACATAAATATATAAATATATAAATATATAAATATATAAATATATAAATATATAAATATATAAATATATAAATATATAAATATATAAATATATAAATATATAAATATATAAATATATAAATATATAAATATATAAATATATAAATATATAAATATATAAATATATAAATATATAAATATATAAATATATAAATATATAAATATATAAATATATAAATATATAAATATATAAATATATAAATATATAAATACATAAATATATAAATATATAAATATATAAATATATAAATATATAAATACATAAATATATAAATATATAAATATATAAATATATAAATACATAAATATATAAATATATAAATATATAAATATATAAATATATAAATACATAAATATATAAATATATAAATATATAAATATATAAATATATAAATACATAAATATATAAATATATAAATATATAAATATATAAATATATAAATACATAAATATATAAATATATAAATATATAAATATATAAACATATAAATATATAAATATATAAATATATAAATATATAAATATGTAAATATATAAATATATAAATATATAAATATATAAATATATAAATACATAAATACATAAATATATAAATACATAAATATATAAATACATAAATATATAAATATATAAATATATAAATATATAAATACATAAATACATAAATATATAAATATATAAATATATAAATATATAAATACATAAATACATAAATACATAAATACATAAATACATAAATACATAAATACATAAATATATAAATACACAAATATAAACCCATAAAATTATAAAATATAAAAATGTTAAAACATTAAAACTGGCATAATTCGTATTCATCGCACCCTATATAATATGAGGCACCCTATTTAATATTATGTATTATATATCACTACATTTTTGTTTTTGTTTTGTGATCTCTATATATCATCTACACATATAAGACAAACAGATGTTTCTATATTATTTACATACATAACAAAATTAGTGAGAAGAACTGTATTTTACGATTTTAAAAACAAAGAAAATAGCAAAACCAATATTGTTCTAACATTGTTGTTGGTTTAACACCAACGGGACCTATGTATCTAGATATATGTACATTTACACTCAATTACTAATTTTAATAAATTATATTATTATCCTATCACAAGAAAATAGAATTAAATAAATAAAAATTATCAAACAAATCCACAAAACACATTAAATTGATAAAGCTACATAAAGCCAACACGTATGTTCAACTACGTAACAATCTTTTATTTACTTTTCGTTATATACTTTTTTATTTAAAAAATAGGAAATAAAGTATATAACGAATAATCTACAAAAACTATTAAATATTATGCATGTAACAGCAAGCCTTTATGGCCCGTTTTACACAGCTGTACCGGTGTTGGCGATCCTTAGATACCCGTATTTACACAACTGTGTTGGCTTTTATTGATACCTGTACTCTGGGAAAACGACAGAGTTCACAATCTATTCATTTCACAAACACACACACGCACAACACTACATAAAATAAAAATTAAAATAAAATAATTTAAAATTGTTTAATGAAGAGTCGGAAAAAAACACGTCCGATCTCTTTCACTAAACAAACGAAACTCCATCAAGCTCATATTCCTAATGACAACTTTTTTTTTTTTGTTTTTTTTTTTAACAATAAAATTAACGTTTTTCTACAAATTAAAAAAAAAATTAAAAAAATATTGGGTCTGTTTTTTTTTGATATCGGAGAAATCGGAGAGATAAATTTACTGTCAAATTTTGAGATATGCGTTTTTTTTAATATCCGAGAAAAAAATTATCTCTCTGTGTCGTTTTTTCTTACGCTCCGATAATTATCGGATACGATCTTTTTACTCTGAAAAAATGTACAGATTATTTTATATTTTTTAGTAAATTCTAAAATAACGACTCCGATTAATGTTGAGCTATCAGGTGACAAATAAAACTTTAATTTAGGGAGTTTAATGCTGAAATTCATAAAATAATTTATTATTTTTGGTACTAAAAAATAACACAAAAAATATTTTTTTCGATCTGATAGATAAAAATCGGAGAAAAAAATTATCAGATATATCCGATAAATAATTTCTCTGATCTCTCCGATTTCTCCGATATCAAAACAAAAACACGGCCATTATTAAACATTTTATTTTGCAATTTTATCAATGCATCGACGACGCAACTTGGTAATCACCCGTTAAATGAAGCGCATCAACAAAATAAAATCAAAATAACAAAAACAAAAACCTCAACAAATATAATAACGAAATATAAATTACATGCAAGAAGGTCAGAGAATTAAATAAAATTTTCTCTTCTGATGAGATGTATGTACAATTTTCAACAATACAAATAATATTATCATATACTAATACAATTTATACAGTAAAACAAATTCGGGAGATATGTATATACAAAACCCTCTTTACTACAAGCCGTCTTGTAACTTTCGTTGACATACATCATCATGTATTTTTAAAATGTATTAGTGAAAATATATACTTTATATGTATTAGTAACTATCAAAACTCCATATAAAATTAATAAAAAAAATTGTAAACGCATGCGCATTATTTAATTTTATTGTTTATTTCTTTTACACAATATTCGCTATCATATCCCGACACGATTTTCTACTTACAATACAATCAAAGTATATATTTTTGTATAGCATGAGTATGCAAACAATACGGCTTGTAGTAAAGAGGGTTTTGTGTATATAGATATTTTTAATTTCTATTTATTTTTTCTCCTTCGTTCTCTTTCGTTTTTTCAGAGAAATTTCTATTATAACTATTTATTTAATATAAAAAAAAAAAAATCACCAACGGTACTTATGTTACATGTACCTACACCAATTTACTTAGAAATAAAAATAAACAATGCACATTAAAAATGGTGCACTGATACCTGATCTCTGGGAAAACGACAGAGTACAAGTTCCACTTTAAGCGCTTATTCCACGATGAAACACGTACTGTCAGTATAATCAAAGCAAGATAAAATTATACATGTGTCAAGTGTGTGAGTGAAACAAAAAGTTTTCTCAGTAAAATTTTACTGACAAAATAAATGAGAATGTAGTAGTTTACTGCCATAATTTTTTATTAAAAAGTATCAACTCGGGTACTTTTTATAGCAGTATTCTTATACACGCACATATATTTTGTGTATCGATAGAAAAATATTTCTCGCACACATAAATATTATTTTTTATGGTTATTTATTATGGTAACGGCTTTTCATTATCATTCTTAACGCCAAGCAATATACCAGTTGGCCAAGTATTTTTGAATTTGTGTCAATTTTATTTTTATTTTTTGCACAATATTTATAATGGAAAGAAACGACGGTTAGTTTAAAATATTGTTATAATTAAATTTGTATTTTAAATAAATAAAAATACAAATTTAATTAATTCAATTACTATATATTTTACTTATATATTTATGTTTTTGTTTAATACTTTTAGGAAAAAAAATTATTGTCCTAGAAAATATAGCCGTTGAAGGCTATTTTGAGAATAGGAGTGTTAGTGCATGTAGCAGTCGTGATACGATATCCAATTATTTTGCTGCTTTCACAGATTGTGATGAAGACGACGACGAGAATCGATCATTATCGACATCAATGTCTACTGATCGACAATCACCAATGTCCCCTCCGCCTACTGCAACAACACCAGCACCTGAAGCATTGCCGACGTCTATAACAGAGGTAGTGATTTGTTATATATATATATATATATATATATATATATAACCAACAAGGTAGTGATTTGTTATATATATATATATATATATATATATATATATATATATATATATATATATATATATATATATATATTTATTTTATTTAATTATATATATATAATATTATATATATATTTAATTTTTCAGAATTAATTATTGGAGCTGTCTGCCTCCGACCAGCTTTATGGAATATTCGGAATAAGGAATTTCGGAATAAAGTAATTCGTAGCCGACTTTGGAATGAAGTCACCGAGGATTCAGGTAAATATTCAGTGTTTCTTTAAATTAATACGTAAAAGTATAAGTTTATAATTTCAATATTAACATAGGTATACCGGTTACAAGAATAAATGCTTTATTGGTCCGTAAACAATGGGACACAATAAAAGCAACTTATATTCGGTCAAAAAAAAAAATTACCGAGTGGTTCCGCTGGAGGCCAATCCAAGGAATATAAATATGTCAAATTGCTTCGGTTTCTCGATGATACGAGAGAGCCGAGAGAGTAAGTATATTATAAAATTAAACGTATAAATTCCGTAAATATAATTTTTTCGTTTTTAGGTCAACAGATCTCAGTGACAACTATGTTTCGCAGCCACTAACCGGAGAAGAATACGAGAGGCGACCTAGACCGTCAAAGCGGAAGCTCGATGATGAGTCATTGGACATTAAGCGGCGATTTATCACTGCCATTGAAAATAATGCGGCTATCCATACTAGACCAGAAGACATAGCACATCCAGAAGACATAGCACTGGAGGGCTTTACTACGATGATGAAACATTACCTGAAACTGTTGAATATTACAGCCAGGATGCACGCTCAGCAGGATCTTTTAAAATTAGTCATAGATTACTATGACAAGCCGGTAATTTATAACATAAATATTTATTTAACTTTAATTTAATTAAATTTATATATATATGTATATATATATATATTTTTAGGAAAATCGTTAGCCATCAAATAGATTTCTGCTACCTGGTGTGAATTGATAAGTATCGTTTAATAAATTTTATTATTTAATACAGTTATTACAGTATTAATTTTTTATTTTGCAGGGTATACCTTTGTTGGCTGGAGAATATGAATTTTTATTTAATTTTACTAAAATTAAAAATTTAATGGATTTGTTTATTTATTATTTATTATTATACTATTTAAATAGATTTTTATGCCTAATAAAGCTGAATTTATTGTTTATAATTTTTTGTAGCTTCCATAAGGCTATACCTTAATAAATTATTAAAATACAATAACTATTTTTTCTTTCCTCTTTGAAGCATGAACAGAGATGATATATATCTATCTATTTAATCCTTAAATTTTGCTGTCTTGCCACTCTACTCGTCCCTCTCCTGAAAAGTATTCGGAAAATTTGTCCCGGTTCATCTTGGCAATAGTTGTCGAATTTCGGTTCAATTTTTCAAGTGGCAATAAATTGTTAGAACCTGGAAATGTATAATAATTGTGATTTAACCATACTTTAACTGGTGAATAATAAAATGTACCTGAACTAACTTCTGTATCTTGTGATAGTATATCAGAATTAATAAAGTTGGTATTCTTCAGGCGCAACCAATTGTGTAGGCAAACGCAACATTGGACAATATCGTCTACAAGTTTTACATCTCCTACTATAGGCGCCTTAAATATTCGCCATTTAGCAGCCAAAATTCCGAAACAATTTTCGATCATTCTACGTGCTCGACTAAGCCTATAATTAAATATTTTTTGTGCAGTAGTCTGCATTGTTGTGTATGGCTTCAACATATTTTCGTGTAACGCGAACACGTCATCCGCAACAAATACATAGGGAACGCTTTTGAAATGCTCTGTGACGTCTCTTGGTTTTGGAATGCTAAATACGAAAACATAAATTTAAAAAAATATATATAAGATATATATATAGATATATATATATATATATATATATATATATATATATATATATATATATATATATTCATTCTAAATTGAAATTATACTTACGGAAGTGTTTTTTCATAAAATCGCTGTCCAAATTGACTTTCCCTAAAAATTCCGCCGTCGCTCTGGCCACCAGCTGCACCAACATTACACCAAATAAAAGAATAGTTATGGTCGCATATGGCCATTAAAACAATAGATGAATTTTTTTTGTAATTGTAGAACTCGGAGCCAGAATTATGCGGTGCCTGTAATGAAATTTAAATGAATTCAAGAATATGTAAGCTTATAATTAACTTACCTGGATTGTGACGTGCTTGCCGTCAATTGCTCCTATGCAGTTGGGAAAATTCCACCGATCTTCAAATCCAGTTGCAATGTTCTTAAAATATTCTGTTGTCAAATCTGGAAAGACAACGCTCTTTAGCGCCGTTGTTATGGCTTTGGTTGTTTCGTTAACAATCCTGTGAATGCTGGTTTGAGAACACTTATATGAAATGGCGAGGCTTGTTTGGGATTCGCCAGTTGCAAGATATCTAAAACATTAAATTTCAAAAATATAAATGTGTAAGTACATAACACAATTAATATACGCACCGTAATGTTACTACCAATCTAAAACTAGTACTTAAAGGCTCTCTAATCACCATTTCTTTTTCAAATAACGGTCCAACCATCGATAATAGCTCTTCAAAATTAACCAGATTCATCCTTGTATATTTATGAAACAGTTGTGGATCTTCCTTCAGTTTATTAAATATTACATTTAAACTTCCACTGATACCTCGCTCGATATAATAAGGGCGTACCCAATATTTTCTTTTTTTTTTAAGAGGGATATTATATTCATCACTATCCTCATCACTGTCACTACTGCTAAATATAATATTAAGAGGATCTAATAAAAATAGTGGATTCATTTCAAATAAAAAAAATCACAATTAAAATTTTGTACACACAAAACTCGATGATACAAAAATTAAATTTTATTGGTTATGTTTGTTTAATGTGTCAAAAAAAAACTATAATTTTTGCTATAAAAACAGAAAATAATATAGATTTGTCTTTGTTACTCTAGTGAAATTTTTAAAAATCTTGCCCTTTCAATTTTTTCAGTAAAAAATACTGACAGTACGTGTTTCATCGTGGAATAAGCGCTTAAGCACTTCAAAACCACACACGCACAAAGCTACTCAAACCAAAACACAAAAAAAAAATCACAAAAAACAACACAACAAAAACAAAAGAAATATAAATAAAAAAAAACTAATTTTAAAATTGAGGAGATCGGAAAAAACACGTCCGATCTCTTCAACGATCATCGATCGACCTCCAGAAACCCGGGCTCAATACTATGACTACAAATTTAAAAGAAATATTAACAATATAAAGGGACAATGGCGTATAATTAATGAGGCATTCGGTAAAAAAATTAAAAAAGTTAACGATAAATTGGAAGTTAAAGATGCCGAAGGCATTCTTCTTAATGAACCGGCCAAAGTAGTACCGACTTTTAATCAATTTTTCAAGTAGATACCGCTTAAGTTATGCGCTAAATACATTGAATCGAACGATTTAAGCAATTATGATAGTAATCAGCTTGTTTTCTCAAAATCGTATGAGCCAAACAATTGTTTTTTGTCAGCTGTAACTATTGCTAATATATTCATAATGATAAGTCAATTAAAAACTTCTAATGCTTGCTGTTATGATGGTTTTAGCAACGTTTTCGCTAAGAAAATTGCTTGGTTCATTTCGGATCCTCTCTAAGAATTTTGATAATGTCAATGAATAATTATTCTGTTTTATTTAACACATTTATGGAATGCTGGAATTAGAGGAGTTGTTCTAAAGTGGTTTAAATCTTACCTACTCGGTCGAACGCAGTGGATAAAGTTGATAACATTATTAGCAATCCTCTTCCTGTTACAGTGGGTGTCCCACAGGGATCCGGTCTAGAGCCAATACCTTTTTTAAATATATATTAGTTCTATTTTCAAGATAAACCTGTTCGGAAGGTTGGTGGCTTTCGCTGATGACACAGTGTATGTTTTTAGTGAAAACCTCGTCCAGCTTAAACGTTTGTTTAATCTACACTAATGAGTTCGAAAACACGATGCATGTTATTTGATCTTAGAAATATGAAAGATCTTCCTAATTTTGTTGATAGCCATTCACTGAATTGTCAACGCAACGTATGTAATGATAACTGTTTTCAAGTAGAAAGTACAAGAGTACAAAAATAAAATTCTCAATATTGTCATATCGACAATATTTCTAAAAGTCTTCGTTTTTCTCTCCGTCAACTTTATCATTTGCGAACTATATGTTCCAAGCATATTCTTAAGGTCATTTATTTTACACTGGGTAACTCCAAACTTGATTATGCTCTGGCAGCATGGGGAGGACCATTCAAATCATATATTTAAAAAAATCTACAGTTACATTTCCATTGTTTAGAAAAGCTCAAATCCTACCTTTGCGCTATAGATATGTATATAAAGTTTTCCAAATTTTTTACGCCAGGAGTGGTTTTGCTCAGGTAAAGTCAATAGACCAATATGATTTAAGGACTAATAATCGGTGTATTATTTTATTTACCCGAAAAGAATATTGTAGACGATTTTACAGTATCATGGCCCCTGAGTAATATATAATTTAAAATGTTGGTTGTTTAGTTATGGGCCCAACCGTTTTTCTTGCAATCTAAATACTTGCAAATTTCACAAAACTCTGTGTGATTGCCACTGTCGTTTGTATTATTTTACATTTCCATGCGGATGAGAATGTCACCTAGGCTGAGCTTATATAAATTCTTGCACAGTAATGATTTCATTTTGTTGATTGTTTTAAGTATATATTAGGGTAGGTTTAAGTTGTTTCCATTTCCGCTGTTATGCGTGAAGCCGCATAATTTTCTAGCTCGTTTTTCAATTTTTACTTACACATTCGTGTAATATTTAGTCCAACTTCTTCAGTTCATTCCTTGGTTAATGGAGGAACTTGGACATCCTGGTTTGCTAAAATGCATTTTAACAAAAATTTTTGTAATCCATTATATGGCATCAACAAAACTTGCATACTGACTGGTTATTTAGCGATCATCTCTATTTTTAGCTTGTTTTTAGTTTTTTTTTCAGCCGGATCGCAGTTTGGAAAATGCTTTTTGTATTTGCCCAGTTTGGACTTCCGTAGTTTTCGCAACTATCCCTTGAAATCTTACATTATATAAATTAATACTACGCCATCTAAGGTAGGAATGCCATATATTGATATTTTTCTGTAAGCTTTTGTATTGTTGAAACGGATTCCATGAAGATTATAAGTATAGTGCAACCATGAGTTGTTCGTATGTAATTTAGAGGGAGCATTGATTCACACTCTAAGTTTTTCTAGCTACTAGTTGTAGAGTTGACAAAATTGATTTACTAATTTTTGCAACTTATTTCACCCGAGAAGTGCCACCGAGTTTTTCGTCGAAAAATAATATGAGCCACTTTCGTGTTTTGATCCCTTTAAGTATCACTCCATTCAAAAATAGCCCTCCGTTTTGAGACTTTTTAGAAACACGTTCACCTACGTGCCACTAATCAATTTCTCGAGTAATGTATTTAAGACTGCGGGAGCATCATTATTGGTCTATCGAGTTTTGGGTCACATGTATCTCGTTCAACTTAAACAAAATTTGGTTGTATAAATTTGCCATAGCTAACTAAAAACATGAAATATAGAGACATTAACAGACAAAAAATCGTAAATCTTCCATTTTATTAGTTTTGATTTTTTCAAATCATCGTTTCGTTTTAATATGATTTAAAGTTTATGTAATCAAATTTACTACTTAAGTTTACATTTAAAAGCTTCCATCAAGTGTAGAAACTACATATATGTAACAAAAAAATATGTTCTCTATTCTGATTAGTATAGTCATAAAAAGGAAATGCAATTACAGGGTGTCTCTAAGCGAAATATTTGGCCGTAAATATATCTGGTGAAAATTTAACCGTTATTTTTATGATAAAGATCAGCAAATTTAATAGAGACGATCATATCAACTGTCAAATGCCTAAGAAGTTGATCTTCTCAAAATTTCGAACGCCTGAATGTTCTTTATTTAAGTGATACCATGTGGTCGTCTACTACTTTGCTAAATATTGTTGTAGTGATTGCTTGCGCTATAATTATAAAGATGTCTCTGTCTTTATACTAAAGAAATTGAAACACTATGTAGCCCCATGTGATGTAAGCCTGTTCGCTCCAAATAGGATACAAATTATTCCTCGGTAGGAGGCTAACCGCATTGAGTGCATATATATGACATTGTATAGGGTTCTTCCAATGCTGACTGAACTTGTTGGTAAAGTCTTTTCCACCCCGCTTCTTCTGATGAACGAATAATTTTACTTACCTTCTCTATATCCACTATTATTAGTGATAGCCATCATTTAATTACTCGATATATTCCTGCCGGTTCATTTCTTCTGGCTTATACATTTTTTTATGAAATTTGAGATTATTATCTCTTTTAGCTGTTGATAGCAATATTGTTACATTTATATGGCGGTCCTAGTTGCGTTGAGCAATTTAATCCGAATGCAGCTGTATCAAAACTTTCTAAAGCATGGACTACTTAAAAACAGCTTAATGCTTTGATTCTACCTCTTCGCGATAAAGCAGCAGATGTGGTTTAAGCTGTACTCGCCACAGAAGCATGAGCGACAGCCGAATTTTGAGAGAGTTGAAGTTGAAATACGGACAATCCCAATTTCGGGACTATGAACAATTCTGTTACATAGCAGACGTCAGCAGTGAGGAAACGTGAAACAACGAAACTCGTCTTAATTATATTGAGTGAATTGTTCGTAGATGCCCGAATAAACGACATAAGAAATAACCAGATGAAATTTCTTTTTAAAATGACGGTAAGACGAAAATCAGTAAATAAAGTGTTAGCGACAGCATCGGAATACGTAGCAGCTGGAACCACTTTACCTACTGATTCTGTTAAATTGCGAGAACAGAAAACCAACTCAAGGCTGCCAAGGTGGTAAACACTGAAGGTTTAATTCCAAGTCAAAATGTTTCAAATGTCAAAAACTTGGTCACTTTATCAGGGATTGTTGTACGATGAAGCAGCTTGATATTTGGGGAAAACAACCGAAGAGATCGCGGCTGATAGGTGCTCAGAAAGAAAATAGTGAAGGAGATTATTAAAATCACCTCATGAATAAATATCCTTAAAACTAAGTTTCACCAGCATTGCGGAGCGTAACCTGAGCAAAATGAGAAAGTGCCCCGCATGGTCACCGTTGTTATTGCTCAACTCGATAAGGAGTGCAATAGTTTCGTTGTTAACAGTACGTTAGACTGTTAGAGTAAGTATTATGCGTTTTTACATTGGATACCGGAACTTTCAAATTGGTGGTACGTCCTGATAAGGTGTCTTAGGACCGAATAGAGAATTGCCATTACAACCTAAGAACGGTTACTGTGAGTGTTATCCATTTATAGTTGGCAGTATAACCGATTAATGCACCCTGCACCTACATTTCTTGATAGGCCACCAGTTGTCTCTTGATTTGAAGAACCAAGTATCGAAGTGCCGTGACAATGAACATATTGGATTATGCGTCATTAATGAAAAAGGATAGAAATATCAGTTAGTTTACTATGAGGAAGAACCCTAGTAAAACTGTTGCAGAAAATTCCAATAAAAATATAAATGTGGGCCTGAAAGTAAGTGCAAGCAAGGAAGGTTTAGTGATTTTAGAAGCGGATACTAGAAGCCTATAGAATCCTTTTTAAGAAGAAGGGAAGAAGATAAACTATACCTGGGTCACTTAGTATCAAGTAAAGAAGTACAAACTGATTCCAAGCAGCCGTAGAAGAATAGCCCGCATCAAGGAATATCCATGGGCTGAGGAGTGGCCTAGGACTATGCTTGTACTATCATATACCTAGCTTCTCAGCTGTCGCATAAAGCCTACATCAACTAACTGAAAAATCTTTGAAGATCCACTAGTCGAAGGAGAATTAAGATGCGTTTGTACAACTAAACAAGAAGGTCTACAGCTCTCCATTTTCACGTATCCACGTAGTACGAGGGCTGGAGCAGTTATATAACAAAACTGATGAGGTATAAAACGATTATTAGCATACCATAGTTGGGCACTATCAAAGCTTGAAAGAAATTATTGACTGATAGATTCCAATTTTTTTTGTCTCTTTTGGCTTTTTAAATTTAGCAATGAAGCCATCTGAATTTTGAATAATGCCAGTGAAGGAATATAGCTGACTGTATTCTTAATCGATATATATATATATATATATATATATATATATATATATATATATATATATATATATATATATACTATGTACTTGTTTTGTTATCAACGGTCCGATGTTTGGACCAAACACTCAGGTCCATTTCACCATAATGCAATAGTGTGCTTGAATTTCGAGTGGAAAAACGTTGTGAAGCACAATCAGCTTCGTTTTCATGATGAAATATGCTTTCAATGTGTTAACGTCACCAGCAAATTAAAACATTGATTTGTCGATTGCCTAAGAAAGTGATTAATCGCTAGGAATGCTTTGCTTATCAATTTTAAACATTTAGAAGCTTTAAGATTGCATAGAAGAGCACGAGATACTTTTAGGCATGTAGCAGTGATGCTTGTTTAGTAGTTTAGTAGAGGCAACTTTTGTTTTGATTGGGATTAAGGGGCAAGATACTTTTTTAGTTAGTTTTGTTACTTTTCGAGTTGTTCGTTGGTATGACAGTGGATCATGCCAGCCCAAATTTGCACCCGACAATTTCTGTTGAATAATCATTTTATCTACAACGACGTCTAGAGATAGTATGGTCCCTTTTTCACGGCAGATTCTATGTACATATCTGACGAAAACATGGATTCCTTAGTAGGTGGGTTCCAGGTCATACCTAAAACCTTCACTAATCTTCCAGCCAATTCAGTGTTGTCGTTGATTTCCTTTGGGTTGTTAGTTTTGTCATCGCGGTGTCTTAGGTCCAGTATTATGGTTGTGCTCGATGACTATTTGTGGATAATGAAACCATGTTTCTGGACCTTTTTTTGTATGCTGTCTGTACCTATTCGTTTATGTACAATTCGCGCTCAATTATGCAAGTTACTAAAGATGATATTCTTTGATTTGCTTTGGTCGTTTGCTTTATTGCTCTAGTTGCTAAAATTGGAGCAGTTGATAGTCCATAAGTAATAGAGGACCCGGTAGCAATACAAAATGTATATAGGTTGCCATTGTATCTAAGATACGATTTTTGCAGAGCTGACGAAAACAGCTCTTCATTTATTTGTACTGCTGGAATTTTGAAGCAATCCCGTGGTATTGTGTTGTAAGGAAAATCTTGATGTATTAAAGTTCTTGGAACTTAACATTTAACCTTTGATTTGCATTACTCATTGAATGCTCTTTTGAAGCAGGTGAACTCTATTTCGCCATCTTTTCTGTTGACATTGACGACTAAAAGATAGTTACTGCAAGTTAAAATGTTTCCGGAGGCAATCAAATGAATATTGTCTTCTGGAGTATAGCTTTGTGACGTTTTAGTTACATCTGACGCTTTTCTAGAAGTTCGATGAAATAATCAGCTGCAGTCAAAATGTCAATGCTAATGCTACTAGATGTATGAAAGGAAGGATCTGATAACTTGAGTCCTCGATAAATGTCAATGCGGATGGGATTTAAATTCTAGAATCGAAACCTTGACGTGATTTTTGACAAGAGCAATGTCTCAATCAAATATTAGCAAATTCTTCAGTATTCACATTTAACTTGTCTTCCTTAAATTCCATCATAGCTTCACCTAGCTTACACACTAAAATAAAAGAGTCCCTTTTCTTTAGATTTAATCTTTGTAAACATATTATTGCAATAAGGAATTTTACCTGTGGGCCTGCATCTAAGGATTTGGTAATTGTTCGCCGTAAGCCTGTCTGGTCTGAGATTTAATTACAAAGATGTGACTTCTGGAGCCGCGTTTTTCCTGTGTAATAGGTTGAGATGGTTGCGTTTACATTGTTAGCATCGTCAATGGAACGTTAATTTGAACACTGGATGTTTATACATCAAACAGGTGAAACATCTGCAAAACATTTGAAACAAATATTTTTGTTCTGATATTTTATATTATGGTCGGTTTTGAAGTAGTCCGCTTTGTTAGCATGGTAAATGATTATTGACCATCTATTCATCTAGCTATAGGAACCCCAGCAAATCCAAAAATGTAGAACTTTCCACTACTGTAGTTGCTCACCCATTGGGCTTTCGACTTGTCATCTAATTTGTTTCGTAACAAGAAGCTTAACCACAGATCCCATGTTTCAGCGTTTTCCCGCAGTGCCTTGAGACACGCACCTTTTCTACAAATATAACCATCAATCGCTTGATATTATTTGCATTTGGTGTATGTACTACCGTTTGCATAACAGGACCTTTTTTTGTTTTTAATTTCCGCCTATCTGTTTGATTGTTTTCATTTTCTCCAACAGTCAATGAGCATCCCAAGACAGGTTTTATATGGATAAATTGCACAGTGTATTATTTGAGGCTTTTGCCAGTATATATAACAGGTAAGGTAAAACTTGAGATTTTAGAACTAGTGTTCTGAGAGTTTTTAAAATGATAATCAGGCAATTGCCGGCTCTTACTGACTCAAAAATCTAGCTCCAATGATTTATGTTATGAGCTTGCTTTCCTTATTGTTTTAAACAACCCGAAGAATACAAATCTTTCTCTATCCCGACAAACTGCATTATTCATTTAAGATCAGCTCGCCGAAGTTACGGTACTACAAATTCCGAATCTCGTGGTTGAAGAGCTCTCAGTAATGTTGTCAATTTCGCGTTTAGGGCCAATATATCAAGCGCAAGACACTTCTCTCAAATGTTATCGGCCATCTTTAACACTAATCCGTTAGGATCCAACTCTTGGATCCATACAAGACAGCGGGTCTGACAACATTTGTTTGTTTGCTAAAATAAGCTTATTTCGTTTTATAAATTTAAAAAAAGAACAATTTTATATCTGTTATAAAAGTATACAAGATAGTGACAGACTGATCTTCTCACGCAACAATATGTTTTATATTCCCTGTCACACAATTATTATGAGTGACAAGGAATCATAAAACTCGTCACCTAATCAAATTTCACCACTATCCATTTATCCATTTTATCTTGGTCTCTAAAGCCTCTGATCATATATTTTTGTGGACTAATTTATTTCAAGGCTGGGTCTAGGAGTTACTTAACACCATTTTACTCTAACGGTACAAGGTGTTGTCCTTGTACCGTTAGAGTAAACAAGTAGAGTAACTTGTTGTGAGGCGTTTTGCCTTACAAAACATAAATTTTATCGCGAGACTGAGGAGATCGAGGACAAAGCACTTCTTTGCCGATTCTTCAACTACAACTATTTTTTAATATTTTAGATAAATATTTTTCGTTAGCAACACCCTATGTTATTTGCTTTACCTGGGTGCACTAACTGTATAATAACATATAAAGTCATAAAACATAAAATAGATAAAAAGTAAATTTAAAACGAAAACTATATTTGCTATCGTTAACATAAATCAAATTTTATATATATATATATATATATATATATATATATATATATATATATATATATATATATATAAACTCTAGAAAGAAAGAGCTTTAAAGTCAATTACATACAAATTGAAACTGACACAAGTTTTATTGCGCTCATCGAATTCGAATTTATTACAAACGAGTAACATTTTCAGTCATAATATTTTTTACCCAGAAAATTACATAATAAATTTAAACTTTTCAAAAGCATATCTTGTCCCCATTTTATTGCTGTATACTTTTTTTCCAAATATACTACTACTGTACTAAATACGACAGATAGATACACATAGTACCAATTTTTGACATCCTTTTTAAAGTTGTCCAGAATATCTAAAAATAAAAAAAATTTTAAATCTGAAATTCAATTAAAATAACATCAAACACTTTATTGCCATCAATTATTCTGTTTATTCCACTCCAAGGCTAGAAACTGTATTTGTTTGTGTACATAAAATGTACATAGAAATGAACATACATAAAGAAGTAGCGGAGGAAAAGGTTTTCATTTTTTCCCTATTTGTGTTAAGTAGCTTCCCTTCTTTATCTTGTTACTTGGTTTTTTTTTGACTAATTCACAAAAATCCTTTATTGCATCTTTCTTTTTTTGGTTATGGGACACGAAGTCTTTGTTTCTCTGTGTATTTACAACCAAAATAAAATATTACTTTTGCAAAGAAAAAAAAAGTTCAAACAACTTAAGATGAAATAATATTTTCTTTTGTTATTATCGAGATGAGGAGAGAAAATATTAAATTTCCTATTTCGTTTTGTTTTTTGTTTTTAACCCATTTCGAAACTCATTAAAGTAATAACAAATAATAAAAACAATTCTTGTATTATTTTTAATCATCTCGCCGCCTCTCTATCATAATCATTATTTTTTCCCGCATCCTTTGCCATCACCACCATTATCATTATGATAGCTATCATCATCATCGTCATTTAAGTATAAGCAAGAGTCGTATGATAAGTATATTTCGCTTCTAGTATAAGAGATGGCACTACTAATCATAATATTCAGAATTTAAAAAGTAACGTTTTTAACTCCGAAAGCGAATCGTCATCGATATTGACCTCTATGTTCAATAGAACATTTTTTTTGATGCTTCGAAAGTAATCCTATTATTTCTAAATTTTGATTGATTGATTGATCTAGAGTAATAATATAATAATATAATAATATAATAATATAATAATATAATAATATAATAATATAATAATATAATAATATAATAATATAATAATATAATAATATAATAATATAATAATATAATAATATAATAATATAATAATATAATAATATAATAATATAATAATATAATAATATAATAATATAATAATATAATAATATAATAATATAATAATATAATAATATAATAATATAATAATATAATAATATAATAATATAATAATATAATAATATAATAATATAATAATATAATAATATAATAATATAATAATATAATAATATAATAATATAATAATATAATAATATAATAATATAATAATATAATAATATAATAATATAATAATATAATAATATAATAATATAATAATATAATAATATAATAATATAATAATATAATAATATAATAATATAATAATATAATAATATAATAATATAATAATATAATAATATAATAATATAATAATATAATAATATAATAATATAATAATATAATAATATAATAATATAATAATATAATAATATAATAATATAATAATATAATAATATAATAATATAATAATATAATAATATAATAATATAATAATATAATAATATAATAATATAATAATATAATAATATAATAATATAATAATATAATAATATAATAATATAATAATATAATAATATAATAATATAATAATATAATAATATAATAATATAATAATATAATAATATAATAATATAATAATATAATAATATAATAATATAATAATATAATAATATAATAATATAATAATATAATAATATAATAATATAATAATATAATAATATAATAATATAATAATATAATAATATAATAATATAATAATATAATAATATAATAATATAATAATATAATAATATAATAATATAATAATATAATAATATAATAATATAATAATATAATAATATAATAATATAATAATATAATAATATAATAATATAATAATATAATAATATAATAATATAATAATATAATAATATAATAATATAATAATATAATAATATAATAATATAATAATATAATAATATAATAATATAATAATATAATAATATAATAATATAATAATATAATAATATAATAATATAATAATATAATAATATAATAATATAATAATATAATAATATAATAATATAATAATATAATAATATAATAATATAATAATATAATAATATAATAATATAATAATATAATAATATAATAATATAATAATATAATAATATAATAATATAATAATATAATAATATAATAATATAATAATATAATAATATAATAATATAATAATATAATAATATAATAATATAATAATATAATAATATAATAATATAATAATATAATAATATAATAATATAATAATATAATAATATAATAATATAATAATATAATAATATAATAATATAATAATATAATAATATAATAATATAATAATATAATAATATAATAATATAATAATATAATAATATAATAATATAATAATATAATAATATAATAATATAATAATATAATAATATAATAATATAATAATATAATAATATAATAATATAATAATATAATAATATAATAATATAATAATATAATAATATAATAATATAATAATATAATAATATAATAATATAATAATATAATAATATAATAATATAATAATATAATAATATAATAATATAATAATATAATAATATAATAATATAATAATATAATAATATAATAATATAATAATATAATAATATAATAATATAATAATATAATAATATAATAATATAATAATATAATAATATAATAATATAATAATATAATAATATAATAATATAATAATATAATAATATAATAATATAATAATATAATAATATAATAATATAATAATATAATAATATAATAATATAATAATATAATAATATAATAATATAATAATATAATAATATAATAATATAATAATATAATAATATAATAATATAATAATATAATAATATAATAATATAATAATATAATAATATAATAATATAATAATATAATAATATAATAATATAATAATATAATAATATAATAATATAATAATATAATAATATAATAATATAATAATATAATAATATAATAATATAATAATATAATAATATAATAATATAATAATATAATAATATAATAATATAATAATATAATAATATAATAATATAATAATATAATAATATAATAATATAATAATATAATAATATAATAATATAATAATATAATAATATAATAATATAATAATATAATAATATAATAATATAATAATATAATAATATAATAATATAATAATATAATAATATAATAATATAATAATATAATAATATAATAATATAATAATATAATAATATAATAATATAATAATATAATAATATAATAATATAATAATATAATAATATAATAATATAATAATATAATAATATAATAATATAATAATATAATAATATAATAATATAATAATATAATAATATAATAATATAATAATATAATAATATAATAATATAATAATATAATAATATAATAATATAATAATATAATAATATAATAATATAATAATATAATAATATAATAATATAATAATATAATAATATAATAATATAATAATATAATAATATAATAATATAATAATATAATAATATAATAATATAATAATATAATAATATAATAATATAATAATATAATAATATAATAATATAATAATATAATAATATAATAATATAATAATATAATAATATAATAATATAATAATATAATAATATAATAATATAATAATATAATAATATAATAATATAATAATATAATAATATAATAATATAATAATATAATAATATAATAATATAATAATATAATAATATAATAATATAATAATATAATAATATAATAATATAATAATATAATAATATAATAATATAATAATATAATAATATAATAATATAATAATATAATAATATAATAATATAATAATATAATAATATAATAATATAATAATATAATAATATAATAATATAATAATATAATAATATAATAATATAATAATATAATAATATAATAATATAATAATATAATAATATAATAATATAATAATATAATAATATAATAATATAATAATATAATAATATAATAATATAATAATATAATAATATAATAATATAATAATATAATAATATAATAATATAATAATATAATAATATAATAATATAATAATATAATAATATAATAATATAATAATATAATAATATAATAATATAATAATATAATAATATAATAATATAATAATATAATAATATAATAATATAATAATATAATAATATAATAATATAATAATATAATAATATAATAATATAATAATATAATAATATAATAATATAATAATATAATAATATAATAATATAATAATATAATAATATAATAATATAATAATATAATAATATAATAATATAATAATATAATAATATAATAATATAATAATATAATAATATAATAATATAATAATATAATAATATAATAATATAATAATATAATAATATAATAATATAATAATATAATAATATAATAATATAATAATATAATAATATAATAATATAATAATATAATAATATAATAATATAATAATATAATAATATAATAATATAATAATATAATAATATAATAATATAATAATATAATAATATAATAATATAATAATATAATAATATAATAATATAATAATATAATAATATAATAATATAATAATATAATAATATAATAATATAATAATATAATAATATAATAATATAATAATATAATAATATAATAATATAATAATATAATAATATAATAATATAATAATATAATAATATAATAATATAATAATATAATAATATAATAATATAATAATATAATAATATAATAATATAATAATATAATAATATAATAATATAATAATATAATAATATAATAATATAATAATATAATAATATAATAATATAATAATATAATAATATAATAATATAATAATATAATAATATAATAATATAATAATATAATAATATAATAATATAATAATATAATAATATAATAATATAATAATATAATAATATAATAATATAATAATATAATAATATAATAATATAATAATATAATAATATAATAATATAATAATATAATAATATAATAATATAATAATATAATAATATAATAATATAATAATATAATAATATAATAATATAATAATATAATAATATAATAATATAATAATATAATAATATAATAATATAATAATATAATAATATAATAATATAATAATATAATAATATAATAATATAATAATATAATAATATAATAATATAATAATATAATAATATAATAATATAATAATATAATAATATAATAATATAATAATATAATAATATAATAATATAATAATATAATAATATAATAATATAATAATATAATAATATAATAATATAATAATATAATAATATAATAATATAATAATATAATAATATAATAATATAATAATATAATAATATAATAATATAATAATATAATAATATAATAATATAATAATATAATAATATAATAATATAATAATATAATAATATAATAATATAATAATATAATAATATAATAATATAATAATATAATAATATAATAATATAATAATATAATAATATAATAATATAATAATATAATAATATAATAATATAATAATATAATAATATAATAATATAATAATATAATAATATAATAATATAATAATATAATAATATAATAATATAATAATATAATAATATAATAATATAATAATATAATAATATAATAATATAATAATATAATAATATAATAATATAATAATATAATAATATAATAATATAATAATATAATAATATAATAATATAATAATATAATAATATAATAATATAATAATATAATAATATAATAATATAATAATATAATAATATAATAATATAATAATATAATAATATAATAATATAATAATATAATAATATAATAATATAATAATATAATAATATAATAATATAATAATATAATAATATAATAATATAATAATATAATAATATAATAATATAATAATATAATAATATAATAATATAATAATATAATAATATAATAATATAATAATATAATAATATAATAATATAATAATATAATAATATAATAATATAATAATATAATAATATAATAATATAATAATATAATAATATAATAATATAATAATATAATAATATAATAATATAATAATATAATAATATAATAATATAATAATATAATAATATAATAATATAATAATATAATAATATAATAATATAATAATATAATAATATAATAATATAATAATATAATAATATAATAATATAATAATATAATAATATAATAATATAATAATATAATAATATAATAATATAATAATATAATAATATAATAATATAATAATATAATAATATAATAATATAATAATATAATAATATAATAATATAATAATATAATAATATAATAATATAATAATATAATAATATAATAATATAATAATATAATAATATAATAATATAATAATATAATAATATAATAATATAATAATATAATAATATAATAATATAATAATATAATAATATAATAATATAATAATATAATAATATAATAATATAATAATATAATAATATAATAATATAATAATATAATAATATAATAATATAATAATATAATAATATAATAATATAATAATATAATAATATAATAATATAATAATATAATAATATAATAATATAATAATATAATAATATAATAATATAATAATATAATAATATAATAATATAATAATATAATAATATAATAATATAATAATATAATAATATAATAATATAATAATATAATAATATAATAATATAATAATATAATAATATAATAATATAATAATATAATAATATAATAATATAATAGTATAATAATATAATAATATAATAATATAATAATATAATAATATAATAATATAATAATATAATAATATAATAATATAATAATATAATAATATAATAATATAATAATATAATAATATAATAATATAATAATGTAATAATATAATAATATAATAATATAATAATATAATAAGAAGATAATTTGGCATGGTGGATTGTACTACGAAAGATACTGAATTAAATAATCAGCTGGCTAGACTTTATTCTTTTTAGATTGTCTTAAACATTTACGAAATATTTTGGGATCCTATCATTCAATCTTTGTTTTAAAGGAATCAAAAAACATTTTGTCAGATTAACGGTTATTTCATTTAATTTTAGTGTTAAATAATTGTTAAATAAATAACTCTTAACAAATAGCTATCTTTTCCTGTTAACTCTGCAAATCAGTTAATGTGAATTGTTTCGATCATTAAAATTCTTCTTCTTCTTTTCCATAGGCGGAAGCTATTGTAGTTGGATTAGGCAATCTGCTCAATACATCAGAACCAGATGCTAATAAGTCGTTTGTCGGCGGAATCTTGAAACA
Organism: Tipula confusa; assembly: GCA_963556175.1. Classification (NCBI taxonomy): domain Eukaryota; kingdom Metazoa; phylum Arthropoda; class Insecta; order Diptera; family Tipulidae; genus Tipula; species Tipula confusa. The sequence goes on from OY744477.1 coordinate 114,539,776, forward strand.
ATGTGGGCTTAATGCTTTATTAACTGTAGTTTTGTAGTCCTTACTGGAACAATATAGTGTCACCAAGTCACTGTAAACAACAGGTTCCGTTATTAGATTATTGATGTATTAGTTTTTTAACTCATCTTCAAAAACAGGACGATCTAAGGACGAAATAAGAGGAATTTAAAAATTTGAAGAGCGTAGACTCGGTTTTTGTAGTGGCCACATTTAACCAAAACTGTTTTCCGAAATCATCGTCTTTACTTTGTGTGCTGGTACATGTTAGTGTGAGTGTCAAAGTTGGTGTAGTCGTGAAGGTACATTTTTTATATGGTGTTAACTGGTTGCCTTGTAGTATGCCGACCTATTGTACTTGGTGTTGGTTCTTGGTTTGTAGCATTAACATTATCTTCTTGGCCGATACTTTCCTCTAATTGAAATTGATAAACTGCTGTTTGCGGTGTGTTCTCAGTGCTTTTCAACTTAATTGCAGCGATACAGTCCCTTTCCTTTTAATCAAAGGCGTATTCGAACGAAGAGGTCTTTTTTGATTTCTTTTCCGCCTTTTGTAAACCACTTACATTGTCATTATATTGATGTAATGACTACACGAATCATATCAGGCCCTTGAATCGCTGGTGGGAGAAACGAAACCTATTGCCTAAAAATGCTAAAATATTCTTTAAATATCAGAGAATTCACGTCCAAAGGAAAAATAAGGATTGTTTGGGGGATTTGCCGAATTTGCAAAGGGCCGCAACAACGATCCGAAATGCCTGCTTTGTAGTTATTAAGCCATAGGTGGGAACAGACTATCAGCTGGTAGTTTGAAGTCTCCGATATATCAAACGCGCTGCAAATGAAACGAGGAAGACGAGGTTGATCAACCTAAATTTTAACCGCTGTGAAGCTGCGCAAGACCTTCTTTAACAAATAATACGTGATTTGGACGCAGACATTGCTATTGCATGCGGGCAATACAGGAAATTGAATAGTAAGACATAGGCAGCAGATTTTTGAAATCACCTTACTATCTGTATTCATATATTTAGTTGCTATGCTCATCCATTTAAATGCATCCATAGAGGAGTTAAAAGTCTTTTTGGATAATCTTTTTGGAAATTTAATGGCTGGAATGATAAAATGTTTGAAAAAAGTTTTTTTCATGTTGGAAGATAGAGTTTTGTTAGGAACAGTAGAACATCAGGTATTTCAAATGACAGATTACAAAACAATAGCTTTTGATGCAGCAAAGTTTTGGAGATCAATAGATAGCTGGAAGGTTCCAGTGTACGTCACCGTTCAGGACGCTTATATCTATACGTTATTTCTACAACAGCCTGGTTATGTGAGAATCATCGAACCAAGAGACGAGGAATAAATAATTTCACTAGTGTTAATTGAGGAGGTTTTAACAGCATGAGACAAAGAAGGAAACAACAAGGTTTCTTGTTCTGCTAAAATTCTCAATGTAGCATTGACAACTGTGGTCCGTGCATATCCGGAATGTTTTGTTAGTTAGGTAAAGAGGTACCCAAGTATTTAACATGGCTGGGTGCCAATCATTTTCGAAATCGAGTTTTAAAGTACGAGAGAAATAGAGGCGTAAAATATTATCCTACATAACCGGAGGAGTACTACAAGGGTCGGTGCCACCTGATTCTTCATACTGTCCTAAGTGTGAAAGTATACCTGAAAATGAACAGCCTGTTTTTTTAAATGCCCGCGCCTTGGCAACGAAAGATCTGACCTATTTAGGACTGTGCGAGTCAAACTAGCACCAGCAAACATTATTGATTATTATGCTAGAGTCAGAAGGAACTTTGAGAATGTTACGAATGCACAAATTAAGAAGAAACTATGTTACTTAGAAACTATGTTACTTAGATTAGATTTAGCAGGAGTGCTAATAATTAAAAATGATGACAGCTTGTGATGAGCCGGCTTCCTGAAGTAATAGTTATTGGAAGTTCCACGAGTCTAAATGACTAAGGAAAATGAGGATTAGACTTATAGCCGATAAAAAACCGACACTCTTGCAATATTATGATGGTCTTTTGTAAGGTCTTTAAACATACCTTCCTCCACCAGTCTAAGAGACTATGAGACCATAAAAAAGTTCCGCGTTAAGTCAAATTTCCTGGTTGATTCCGCGTACATATCGGACAACCCTCGTAACACAAAGTTTTTTTTTTTCATATTTTATCACTCGATTTTCTTTTTGTAGCGTACATCTTCTTAAAAATCTGAGGGATGTGAGATATGTGTCGTATACGGATAAAACTCACAAAAAGTGATAACATTTTTTTCATTTTCATTTTCACCATAATAAAAATAGATAAAATTTCATCACCTCGTTGTGTGTTTGTGTGTATGTGCGGGCGACTGATTTTCGTTTACATACCCATCATCATCATCATCATCATCGTTCGAATTGTTTTGGTTCTAATGTTGTGCTACTATACAAACACACACATATATACATAGAATATAATTTTCCATTCATCTTATTATGAGCGATAGACAACGAAAAATAAAAATTTTCACATCATCCCAACACCACAAGATGAATTATGATGATGGGTTTTCTTAGTTTTTGTCTTTTACTTGTGGTTTGTTTGGATTTGAATTGAACACGCGATTTTGATGGTTTGAGTATTTTATGGTGGATTTACAAGATAAATTAATTGAATATGATGTGAATGAAAATAGAAAGAAATTGTGACAAAGTTTTCGAAATAAAAGTTTTTCACAATTTAGAATGGAAAAATTGTTGTTGTTGTTTTCGTTGTGCTTAAGTCGATTGGACCATTGAGGATTATGGTAATGATTTTTTAAAATATAAAAGTTTCATTTTTATGATTAATTCAAATTATGAAAATTATAACGACGAAGGAGACAATCGTTGCATGAACTCGTCACAAATAAATTATCGATTTTTAATTTAAATTAAATTTAATTCACGTAAGGAATATTATGTTTAGTTACAGTTATTCTAACTCGATTTAAATGTATTGAAATAACCCTACGATATTTATGTCACCGACGTAGTTTTTCAGGCTATAATTTACACGAACGAATAAACTCTGAAAGGACTCATCTCTCGAAATTTTCGGACAAGATCGGTAACTTATTGTTACAAAAAGGGGATCCAAAGTCGGAATATTTTAGTGGCAAATCGTTGCGTTTATAAAGGGTAAACATCTTTATTTAAGGAACCCTCATATAAAAAAGTTGAGCGGCGTTAAATGGCAGCTCCACGCTAGCAAATTAAAATCTCCAAAACGGCTAAGTAGTTATTTGGATTATTTAAATTTGGTTCGCAAGAGATCGATTATGTATCGGCTTGTATGACATATAGCACCAACTTGTTAAAACCAGAGGTTGTCATTCATAGCGTCAATTTGGGGCCTAAAATGTTGGTTAGACGGCCGCCATTGACAATAACATGGTTTCCATCCACATTAAAGTGTTACTCTTGGTGAGTTCTGCTTATTTACAAAGCCCACAATCGTCGTCATGATCAAGCTGTCCTATGACCCATGCAGAGAACTAATATCTAAGCGAATGGTCGTTTGCTTTCAATACCTGAGTCATCTGGATCATGTAGGCGAATAATCGAGTTTTTGTGCTGCATTCTCCTCAGGCTAGTGTGACTAACGGCCAGTTGCTGTAATCGACGTTGAGTTGAGGTCGTGAATTCTGTTTGTTTTATTGTAGCGTTTATATTTATCTATGTGTGTTTACTGCTGAATATTTTACCAAGACGCGTAGTAAAGCTGCACTCATTATTTTGATGAATTCATCGACTACCATGACTTTTTTTTGGAATGTTGAATTCATCCGTAGTTTATACATCGCTATTCGTTTACCCAATATTTACTATAATCATTCTGCATTTGTCGTTGAACCGAAAAAACATCGTTGCACCACAAATAAAAGTCATGGGTCACAGGTAAGATAAAACACGCGATCTTAGTACTATTATACGTCACGTGCTTTACAATCGCGCCACCGTCATGTATTATGTTAATTTGGTTTACAATGACCACAATTCTATGTTAACCGTTCGACGTAGACTATACCTTCATCTTTCTTTTAAGGCTTCGTTGTATCTGATACACCACAACGTTAATTCTCTTATTAATCGTGTATGGTTCCTCCCAACTCTTTTGCAATTTGGGAGATTTTCCTATTTGTTTCTTGTTGGATTGTAAAACCACACCAAATCTCTTTCAAAAAATCCTCCATTGTCCACTCGACGATCGTATCTTGTCTTCATTTTGTCACTACCCTTTGTAATAGTATGCATCACTGTAGTGCGCGGACTTCAATCATTCTTTGTAGCATCATTTGTTACGGCAACCGACTCAATTTCTGGTATTTCAAATCTAATGTCACATAAAAGCCGAAGTTCTCTACCAAATATGAGCAATGACCATTGCTGATGAGGTTCCAGTTGTATGGTGACCTTCGCTACCATAACCCATTAGAAACTGAGATATACATACCTGTCCCAATTGTCCAGATTGGTATTGATTGCCCTTCGAAGATGTTGCTCCTGGGATTTACTGAATCGTTCCACCATTCCAACAGATTGGTGTAAAGGTGTAGTATTCGTCTTTTTGGTTTGGAGAATTTTATACAGCTCTTGAACAAGGCTGATTCAAAATTGCGCTGCTGATCAGAATGCAGAAATAATTTCACACGGAATCTGCTTACCCAGTTTTTTGGAAATAAGTCAGATACTCGAGCCTACTGGTTGACGATAGTATATGTGTTTAACCGTTTATTAAAGCAGTCGATACATGCGAATCTTCCTCGTGTCTCTGTGAATTGACCGTATAAAACCTTCAATATTCAGTTAACTGGTAGGACCGTCTGCTCCATGACGTTTCTTTGAAAATACCAAGATTGGTAAAATGCACCATCTCTTCTTTAGCTACGTGATGATTCTCATTGCTCTTTTTCCCAGTTGAAATTTTGATTCTTCTCAGTAAGACGATGTAGAATTTAGACAACCGAAGTTTAAAATAAATCGTCGATAACCTCATGTATGTTTCTTGGAGTTGGCCATTTTCCTGCTGAATAAATTAAAAAGTCGTCTAAATAAATCAACCAGGTTTTCCAATTTAGATTCCGAATATGATCCATTACTCGTTCGATTGTAGCATGAGCATTGCATTGCTTTTTGAACAAGAACAACTGGTGAACTTCATGGACTGTCAGATTGCTCAGTCACTCTATCATACTGCATTTTGTTAATCAGTTCTTCCGTTTCTTGTTGCTTTGCTAGGGTTAGTCGTCTAAGTGCCTGCCGGATTTGAATTGAATGGCATGTATCGATACAATGTTACACGATCTCAGTTTTTCCAAACTCTTCACCGCTACTCAAGATTCTTCTACTAGGAGATGTTTACATTCTGTACCTCCCGAGATAGTTTTTTTATTCTGCTCATTTTACTGTCTCTTTGTGATATAATTGTCCTGTTCCTTCATTACCAATCACTGCCCTTTTATTTATGACATTTTTGGATGTGCTGATGTTAATTAATCTCACTGGTTTTTGGGTGGTAATCTACCAATTTTACCCCACATAACAAGTCCTCTTTTTTAACAATGGTCGGTTTTACTATTCCTAATTTACTGTCTCTCCTGACATAAAAAATAATTTCGCACATAGGGGGTATTTCCCACATATCTTCGGTGATGACTGTCATCAGTTCATTGTGATGGCTGCCACTTATTTGTAAGGGTACTTGCATATTGTGCCAGATTAGCTCATAGGTATCAACATCGAGGATCATTTGGTGCTGTGTCATAAAGTCTCGGCCCAAATCAAATTTATCCATCGGAAAGTAGCAGGAAGCTATTGGATTATTTAGTATCTAGCATGAATGTGCTTTGTTTTCCCTTAAACAAGCCTTCAACAACTAAAATGTTGCAGTCCTTCCCAATTTAGGCAATCAGCAACTTAGTTTTCCCTGGTTGTTGTTAAAAATGCTGGCCAATTATTGCCCTTGTTGTCTTGCTGTAGCACCATCTGCCACACCATTAGTTTTTAAATTGCTGGGTCTTTACAATTCCTGATATAGTATATCCAGGTTTCTGGAGTCGAAAACATCTGGACCAAGAGTGAGATGTCGGACCTCTATTATTTCGCAGAGCTGGTCTTCTCATTTTCTTCTCTATGAGTGCTTATGACGGATGTAATTTGCTGCAACATATCTGTTGCTTTTCCTCGTAGAGCTAGGATTAGTGCATTGAGTTGTTCTTCGCTAGTCCACCTATTGCGTTGTATTGCGGCTTGAAATGGCATGTTATAATTTAATTCGAACAGTGTTTCGCCAAACAGAACGTAAGGTGCGGGTGCCGATCTATGGCGACTTTAACACTCATATACTCGATGGCGTTAAAAAATCTTCCTTCAGAAGCCTTTTTGAGGTGGTATAGCCGGTTAGATTTCAGGAGCTAATGCAAATGAAGAAAAGGGCAAGAAGGGAAAGTGGGGTTCACTCGAACAAGTCTCGACACACAATAGGACTCGAAACCATCACATCACATGTTATAGCTTTCAAAGTAGCTTTCACAGTAGTAGAATTATTTCTTGACCATTGGCTTTGTACAAATGGAATAAGGTCGCGGTATTTTATCCAATTTTATTAGTCACCTTAGTGAAGTGATATCACCTACCGTTGTATACATCCACTGGACCATAACCATCTAATCTATTCAACATCTTTCTAAAACCATTTTATATAAAAAAAAATTAAAAAAAACTTTTTACATTTTCCAACAATAAAAGAAAAATCAAATAATTTTTCTTATCAGTTATGCTTATCAAAATGACACAATTTCTGTTTAATGACTTTGTGGAAAAATTTATTTCCCAAATTATTACCATCTAATATAATATTCAGAAATTATTAAAATTTTGTTGAACTTAAAATGACCCTACAATCAATTTTAGATTTATCACAAAAGATTTTCCTCGAAAGAAATAAATATTTTCAACAAGGTACTTAAGAGATGATACGTCCTTTTTACTTTTCTTCGTTTTATTTTATTTGCTACAACGGTGAAACAATGGAATTTAAAGGCTATTTTTCAACAATTTATCTTTATCAAGATCAAAATCTTATATCCTTTTTTTATGTTTTGTATTTTGTTTTTGTCTCCTTATGGTTTAAGCGCAGGTAAACTTTTGTAGTCTTTATCGAAATGAATTTGAATTTTTGTTGAAAAAGGAGCTTACGTGTGCAGTATCTACCAAGACAGAGTATCCCGTTCCAAAGTTGTTTTGTAGAGAAAAGTTATGTTTATAGAGTGTTTATGGACATATGAGTAAACGTAAATTCAGGACATTCCATAATAAAATCATCTAATGTACATATATATAGGTATATATGGTTTTGGTATTATATCGACAAAAAAGTATACATATAGTAAGTCACGTGGCAAAACGAGCCAAATGATAAACCAAAACGACCAAACTCACGTGAACGATACACGAGATGACAATAGTATGTAGCTAAATAGTTTTTATCGTATATATTGTTAAAACCTGTAAATATAAATAGTTAAATCGAGTGTTTGTCATTTTTTAAAACCTTTCGATTAAGTTGCAACGCTAGTCTAATTTTGTATAATGGTTCTAGAGCCATTGGTCGGGGGAACCCACATGTCTCGTAAATAATTTTTACACGTGCATGATATTATAAGAATACCACCACAGTGCCCTTTAGTTATCGTAGGACTTATTTCCTTAAAAACGGTTTACGGATATGGATACGATGTGCAGTCGCATAGAAACTTATAGAAGCGTTTTAATAGCACTAAAACAGTCATGAAAGAGTATCGTTTAGAAATCGTAGTTCTCTAAAAAACTCGATGGTCAAAAATTGGAGGCAATGTGTCGGGAATTTTGGTGTTGGATTTCGTGTAAAATGTATAAGCTATAACTTTACGCATGTGACAAGCTAACCTATCAATAATTTCTATTAATGCGCCCTCTGATAGTATACAACTCAAAGATAAAGACTCTTTTTACAACAATTTAGATGATTTGATGGGATCCACGATGTCCGAATATTGATTTGTGGCTTTAAGACTACAGCTGGCGAAATTCTGACTCATAAATGTGAAAATATACTAAAATAAATGGCAGATTTTGACAAAACCTTTTACCTGCAATGTATTTTCAATGCATTCAGAGTCAGCAGGCACATTAAAAACATTGCATGTTCCGTTAACACAGTGTATGCATGCCTTTAAAAACCTGGCCATACTCACTTCTTCTTAGAATTATATTGTCACGGTACCACCTAGTGTGCGATAGCATAAGTGTAAATATATGAAGATTTCTCTAGGCTTAACCCTAGAGACATCTATTAGATATCGATAGTACTGGTAGTACTAAAAATTGAGCAAATTAAATATAGTAGTGACATCTCGATAGAAGTAGAAAGTTCGAGATATTTTAATTTGTGTATATAAGCGAATCGATGTTGTATGCGAGGAATAGTTGTACTTGAACTACGAAAGCGATAACAAGCGGTTAAAATAAAAAGTGATAGAAAGTGATAGTAAGTGATAGTAAGTGATTTTAGTTAAGTGATTTTTGTGAAATAAAGAATTGGTAAAAGAACTAAGTTGTGAATAATTGTGTTTTATTGAGGCAATTATTGTCTGTGAACGTGAACAGTGTCTAAAGTGGAACTTGTGTAGTTTTTGTGAAATTTGGTAGTGAACAGTGTTCTTTGGGTAGTTATTCACAATCCAGAGATACGAACCTTAAGTGACAAGGCAAGAACGTAGCAATATGTATATTTATTTCAATTATCAGCAAAAAACAATGAAACTGCAAAGTTCAAATCCTTCTCGTATGTATGTGAGCCCATCACACGGTGCTGTAAACGAACAATGCACCACCAAATCTGTTTATGATGTTAACTCAAAAAATTAATAATTGAACCGCTGCATCAGTTTCCGGGCTCCTGGATAAGGTATCATTGTTTGAGCATATTGGTTCATTTTTTTGAATAAATTGTTCTTCTCGCATATGATGTCTACCATCTACCGAAACTATGCATAAACTAAAATTTCATCTGGCTATACATGTTGGGATAATATTATTCGTACATAAAATAAATAAATCATGCACAAAATTTTACCATCAAAATAATTAATCGTTCTATAATTAAAATAAATTATAATTAAATTTTTTTAAATAATTTTTGATCCCAAAATCAATAATTTGTAAAGTTTGTTCGGGTGTAAGTAACGGCAACGCTAACGGAGTGCAATTGACTTTGACAGATGTCGCCAATCACGCGTGATGTGCTAAAAATATGCGCAAAAACCGAAAATAATTATTTAATTTAGGCTATTATTTAACCATACATTAAAAAAATACTATTTTTGTACAAAAAACAGAAATAGAATTTTTGGTGTATAAGTTTTGTGCACAAAGTATTTCTTTTTCTTAACAGAAAACTCTTTTATTTGTGCCCGTTTAATAATTATTTTGTGCAAAAATAATCATTTGTTTTTTGTACACAAATAGCAATTTTTTTGTGCAAGTAAGGTAATTTCTTAATGTATGGTTAAATGCTAGCCACTCAAAGTGTTCTAAAAATATATATTTTTTTGTAATATTTTTCTACAAATGGCGGACATATCGCTTCCTATGTATAAATTCATGGTCCTTCGAGCCAGATTTTAAGGAAGCATCATTGTTTAACTTTTGTCCCAAGTTCAGAAATCTGTTTCGGGCGATGTTTAATGAATTCTCCAGAGATAAAGGTTTTTTTTTTCAAGGGCAGCTTCACTGAATTTTCTTGGAAAAATTGGTTGCATGTTTGAATATCTTCCATTTACTAAAAAAAAAATTTAGAGTTTCATCGACATTCAGGCCAATGTGAAAATTAAGACTAACTGGCTCAGGTCCTTTTTCATGTTTAATGGCTTCGCCCCATAAAATTCATCTAAACATTGAAATTTATTTCGCAAGAAGGAAACCTTGATTGAAATAACGCCTCTAGTTCTTTCCGTACATGGGGTAAGACCTTGAATTAGGACCTGCGCATGTTTTTATTACCAAATAAAAGTCGCTGAGCACAGGTTTCGGAAATAAAAGATGCATGAGCTGCAGAATCTAGTAAAACTTGACAAGTTTGATACTCGTTTGACGTATCCAGTACTCTTTTTTTTTTTTTTTTTTTTTTAAATGATTAATATTTTATTTTCCAGAATACATTTATAATTTTTTTTTAAGTAAGTTAAAATTAATCGATAAGAAAAAACTTACATTTTTGTTCCTATTTATTTACATAATTATGGTCAACTAGGCAGTGGATTTTAATGCAAGTACATTGTGTAATTGCTAAAAAACGGTGGATTCGATCGAATTCAATTGTTTTATTATTTTAATAAAATTCGATTTGTAGTGTTTTTGGTTTTAAAGTAAATATAAATAGGATTTTGATGCAAGTACTTTGTGTAATTGCTATTATGTATCTACATATTTATGTATTTATATATTTTAATATTTATGTATTTAGGTATTTATATATTTATATTACATTAATATATTATTAGTATGATACAAATTAATATATTTATATTTTCAGGGAAAATTAATCCAGTTTATTACAGTCTACGGCTTGCAGAAATTATATTATGATATTATTAGTTTTTTTTATTATAAATTAATTAATTTATCATTTCAGATGAAAACTAATTCAATTTATTACAGCCTAGGCTAAGAGCGGTTATTTCATTAATAGATTTTGCTTTTAGGAAACATTTGCTGATATACCCGAATGGGGACACACTGCAGTTGATGATAAAAAATGAAATAATGCAGAGCAGCTCGTCAAAATTGTGATTGTCTTGTGCTAACATTAGTTGAAAATTGGCTTCCGGAAAACCGGGTCAAATCTGTCATTACTAACATGCCCTTCCTTTCCTTGCACCACAAAAAAAACACTAACTATCGATCGCTTAGGTGTCTGCAACCGGGTCGAGTCTGTCACAACTAACATTCCTTCCATTCCTTCGGTTTTGTTATATGTAACACGGGTGTGCGGTGGTGCCCGGCATTCCGGGAGTTCCTGGTTAGTCCTTGGCCGTACACTCTAATCAATCAATCAATCAATCAATCAATCAATCAATCAATAATTATGGTCAACTAGGCAGTATTTTCGACACTCAACTTGTTTATTTCACATTTTTATGATATCTATTTCATGTTCGACATTTATTTTATGTTTATTTTATTTTATACTGCTATAATATATAATTGTTTTTGTATTTATTTTTGGTCCTAAAACTGCTGGTATTATAAAAAATGACCCTTACTTTACTCTTACACTTAACCTAAATATGACTAGATATAACCGAGAAATAACTTAAATATGACTACCTAGGGTTGGTGTAACCACCAATATTTTTGTATATTTTTAAAATGTTGATTAACTGACTTTATGGCAATATTTGTGTTAAAACGCATTTGTGTATTATCCCTAAATATATTCGGGTCAAAATGTTTATTATTTTTTCTCCTTTTAATATGATATATGGTTGGAATAGCAGTTTCATGATCTTGTATATAATTATTTTTATCTTAATAAATGAAAGATTCTAAAGGTGGCGATTTATTTTCTATTTGTTCTTTGTATTGGTTTATATCAGTTAAATATTGTATAAATATGTTTGAATTTTCTGTATTTATTATTGATTTATTTATGTGTTTTCTTATTAAATTTAATATGAAAACGTCAATTCTATCAAATTTAATTTGATCATACAGTGTTTTATTCGAAATGTAATGTTTCGGATTTTCTTGTTTTCTATATTTTGATAGACACGCGCTCTCAAGCATTTTCTTTCAAATATCCGCATTTCTTCCATTATAACGGGTGAGATATTGTACCATATCGGAGCTCCGTAAGTTAAAATTGGTCTTATTAATACTTGATAGCATATTAATTTTACTTTTTCGTTTAAATGTTTTGAAAAAAAAAACAGTCTCTTTAGGAATCCAAATGCTTTCCGAGCTTATTGCTATGTGTTTTTTTTTTTTTTACTATTGCCAATGGCTTTATTCTTGAATCTTTCTTTATCTGAAACTAACAAGAAGTGTGCAAAACTTAAATCTAAACTATCTAATACTAAGTCTTAACCAATGTTAATACTGGTAGGCAATTAATTAATTTATTTAGAAAATTGAGTTAGCTCCTTACGGATAAATTATGTTTATAGCTGCATTAGATCTAGTGGGTCTGTTCTGCAAAGCCGTCTATACCTTGGCTGCTTTAGTAGTTCCCTTGCTAATTCATTGGGATGAGTTTCCAATTTTGAATGGTACTTCAAACTGTATGTTTTTATCGTCTGATTTACCGTTTTAATCTCTAGATCCCTGTGGATGTTTTCATTTCGAATATACCAAGCAGAATTTGTAATACTACGTAGTATTTTTGATTGCGTACGTTGTAAAAGGTTTATATTTGATGCGCTGGTAGAGCCCCATAGTTGAATTCCATATGTCCAAATGGGGATTAGGATCGCCTTGTATAATAGAACTTTACTGTCTAGTGACAGTTTTGATCTTCTCCCAATCAACCAGTACATTTTTGAGAATTTTAGTTTTATTTGTATACACTTTGATTCAATATGCTTTCTCCAAGTCAATCTTCTATCAAGATGAAGACCCAAGTATTTGACGTTTGTTTGTTGAGGAATCGTGACATTGTTTAATTTTACAGGGGGGCATGTTCGTTTATTTAGTGTAAACGTTATGTGTGCCGATTTGCTTTCATTCGTTTTTATGCGCCACTTGTTTTGCCAGTCCTGAATTTTGTATATGTGATCTTGTAGCTCTCTTGATGCTGTTTGTGGATTTTTATGTGAATACATAATAGCAGTGTCATCGGCAAATGTTGATGTAATCACCTTTTCAGTTGTTGGTAGATCAGCTGTGTACAGCAAGTAAAGCACTGGTTCCAGCACGCTTCCTTGTGGAACCCCTGCACTTATCAGATTTAGTTCGGTAATGGCTTCATTTTGTTTAACTTGGAATTTTCTTTCGAACAAGTAATTTTCAAGGATTGCATGAAATTTTTTAGGAAGCAGAGTATTTATTTTGTATATCAGGCCCTCATGCCACACTTTGTCAAAAGCTTGTGCAATATCCAGGAAAACAGCGGAACAGTATTTCTTTTCCTGTAGAGCTAGTTTGACTACGTTTATAACCCTATGCACCTGCTCAACAGTACTATGTTGGTCACGAAATCCAAATTGGTGGTCTGGTAAAATGTGCTTTGCAGATAATATTGGTTTTAATTTTTGTAGTAACATTTTTTCAAAAAGTTTTGAGATTGTAGGAAGAAGACTTATCGGCTTGTATGACGTGACCTGCGTTACGTCCTTGCCAGGTTTTGGAATCATAATAATTAGTGACGTTTTCCATTTTTTAGGGAAATATTCACATCTCATTATTGCGTTGAAAATATAGGTTAAGAGTTTTATGCATTTATCTGGTAATTCTTTAATCATTTTTCCGGTAATCAAATCATGTCCTGGAGCTTTCTTTGAACTTAGACTTTTTTAATAGTGGTTTTAACACTTTTCCACTTAAATTTTATAGGATTTAAGATAGAAGCATCCTTTGTATAACCCGGCAGTACACTAATATTGCTTTGAACATTTGGTGTGAATACCTCTTTTAAGTGGTTGGCGAAAACATTAGCCTTTTCAATATCACTTCTGGCCCAGTGACCATCTGGTTGCCTGATTGGTGGATTCGGTAGGGCTAGCCTTTTTATTTTTTTTGCTGCCTTTCATAGTGAGTAATCGGTTTTTTCCGTTGCTGAGAGTTCACTCAGATAATTCTGAACTCCTTGATCTACTTCCTCTACCAAAGCTCTTTTTAGAGCTTTAATAGCTTTATTTGTTTCCATTTGAGTAGTGGAGACTTTTGGTGTTGCCATTGCCGGCGTATTTTCCGCTTTTGTTGAATTAGCTGCTGAATGTTAGGTGTTGGCCTATTGACTCTTTCAGAGCTAATAACTCTTGGTGTAGCCTTTTTTGCGGCTGTTTCCATTATTTGCGTTAGCTTTTCTGTTGCCAGTTCAATATCTTCTGGTGTGAACAGTGAAATGGTCTTTCACAACACAAAGCTGAATTACAGTCTTTCCTCAACGATCATAATATTGATATCATGCTGATATCAGAAACGCACTTTACAACTAAAACATATTTTAAAATTAATGGCTATTCAGTTTATGACACCAAACATCCGGACGGTAAAGCACATGGCGGCACTGCAATTCTAATCAAACAAAGAATAAAGCACTATGAACTAAACAAATACGATAAAGATCACATTCAAGCAACTAATATCTGCCTGGAGGAATGGTCTGGTAATTGTGTAATTTCGGCCGTTTACTGCCCTCCTAAACATGCAATTAAAAAACAAAAATGTACTGATTATTTTAATCACTTGGGCGTAAAGTTTGTCGCAGGAGGTGATTACAATGCTAAGCATGTACAATGGGGTTCGAGACTGACTACACCTAAAGGTAAACAACTTTATGAAGCAATTACCCAGGCAAATCTGGATTATTTATCTTCACAAAACCCTACTTATTGGCCTACAGATAGAAAGAAAATACCTGATCTTATAGACTTCTGTGTAACAAAAGGAATCGCCCGCACCAATGCTCAAGTAGACGATTGCTATGACCTATCATCTGATCACTCTCCAATTATAGTCAAATTAAGTACCGATGCCTTAAAAATTGACCCACCTATACGACTAACAAGCAAATTAACTAAATGGAGTATATATAAAAAGGTCATTGAGCAGAAGTGCCAACTGGATATTTGCATTCCATACAGCTATTTTTAGGAGAGTCATTTCTGGTTTTTAACAATAATTTGCATTAGAGTGGTTCATATTTTGCATCACCATGCTCATTTGTTTTTCCATCATCATCATGAAATTTTGAATTGTTTCAGTCAATTTATTTATGGTTGCGTGGATATTCGATTCTTCGGCATTTAATTGAACTTTTGGTGTTGGTTTGGTGCCCTTTAGAATATTTGCATAGGAGATGCCAGTTTTTGCGAAACTATTTTCAGTGATATGGATATTATTATTTTATGCGGTTGTAGATACATCTGCTGTTGGAATAATCAAATTTCTTGGTTGTACTTTGGTTGTATTGTGTCTTAAGCACTAACTTTGGTTGTATTGTGTCTTAAGCACTCGTTGTTCGTATCGCATTTTTGGGGTAGTTTTGCGTTTCAAGTCCAGATAAACTGGACAGCCTCGGTAATTAGCAGTATGATTCTCACCACAATTACTGCACCGTTTTACTGATGGATCGTTTTTTGTTTTATTACACTGTTTTGAACTATGAAGTTCGCCACAAATAACACAAACTTCGTTCAGCGTACAGTAAGCTTTAGTGTGGCCGTATTCTTGGCACTTGATGCACTGCACTGGTCCTGTTTTCTTAATGGGTTCCTCTACGGTGATTTTGCGGTGCAGTAAATATTTTAAATTGTATACGTTGTGTCTTCCTTTTACTTTTACCTCATCGGGCTCAAGTTCTATCCGGAACATTGGTTGTGGTACTTTATCACGATTTAGGATATTTGTGATAGTCTTTGCTTGAATCCCTTTTTCGGCGAGAGCAGCATATATATCGCTTACATCTACGCAGCTTTCTATACCTTTTAAAACTATAATCATTCCCTTTTGGCTTTTCAATTGGTAAGTGTAATAATGCTTACCAGCTTGATCAAAATGTTTTATTATTGCTCTGTAGCCATCAATTTCAAATGGTTGTATTTTGATCTCGTTTATATTACCCCTTTTAAGCGGAGCAATATAAAATTTAGCGCCTTTTAAACTACTAATAGTTTTTACGGTTTCATTATTTGAAGCCTCCCTTAGATAAATCGGCGGCGGTTTCTAGTTTTTTATCCGTTCTTCGGTACCATCGGACGCATCAACCTTAAGGTTAGAAAATCTATTATTTAAAGGCATTTGGGCAGTAGTTTCTTCTAGCCTTGTAGCTTTGGTTTTGCTAACAGATTGCCCAGATCTTGGGCTTCGTTTGCGCTTAGTAACAGTGATATATCTGTCCATTCCAGTTTGCACCGTGTTACTACACTGACCTATATCACCTGAAATAATACTATTTGCTGACGATGAAATAATATTATTTTTATTTTTATTTAAACTGAGTTCATTCAATTTTATAGAATTTGCTGATGAGTCCATATTGTGTTCGTCACTAAATGTATTATTTGTTGAAAAATAATTTTTTTTTTTATACGACGGTATAACTAAATTTGACACCGTAGATTCTTTATTTTCTGTTTTTTCTACTTTCTTAGGAGAATGTTGAACTTTACACGTTTTTGGCGCACTTTCCACTACACTACACTCGGTTATATCAGATGTCGATTGTGTTCTTTGGTCATTGTTTTTCTTTTTTGATGGGGAGAAAAGACCCATCACCAATTGCTGAAGTCAATTTTTTTTTTTAAACTGTTTACCAAAACCAGTTTAACATATAATAAAATTTAATTTATGTGGCAAAAAAAAAAAAAAAAAAAAAAAATTATTTATTTTAATTTTAATTTTTTACTTCATTGAAATTAAATACGTATGTTCACTGTGAATTTTAGTTGACGACTAGAATTTTATTAATAATTATTTTATATATTGGGCATCCTCGAAACGAAGCTAGATGTCCCATTTCTTTACAGTTTGTGCAGAAAGCTATTGAATTTTCTTGCTTTTTTACCGTGTATTTCTTTGGTTCGTGCTCTTTATTACATTTTACACATCTATATGGTAACTGACAATTAGTTGCTGAATGTCCGAATCTTTGACAGTTTTTACATTGTATTATATTACCCTTTGTGTTAATTGTTCCCCCATTTGATTCTTTGGTGTCTAATATATTGTATTTTATATAATAAATTCATATTTGATTCGGATGATATTTGTACCAGGTATATTGCTAATTTAACTTTATTTTTTTTAGACATGTTGGATTGAAACTGAACACAGTTTATAAATTTTAGTTTATCTGTTTCATGATCTCTAAGTTCTTCTAGGAGCTCATTAGGCTCTTCCTCATTTGAAAGTCCTTTAAGTAATATATTCTTTGGTTTAATTTCTTTAGGTGTGTATGTGTAATATTGCGTATACACTTCGTTCAGGACTTCTTTGGCTTTTTTATAGTTTTCTATAGATTCTATATATAGAATATGTTTATTTCTATTAATTCGTTTTATATAAAATTCTTTAATTTCCGACTTCTCCATTAACAGTGCTGTTTGATTTGCCGTCTGTACATAAATATTTATTGGTGGGATTTTTGTCTTTTTCTTTTTAACTTCATTGATGGTTTGGTTATCAGTTATATTGCTTTTCCTGTTTTGTTCATTTTGATTTTTAATGTTGTTATTATTTTGAGCAGTATTACTGTGATTTGCGTGTAAGTTATTCTGCTTCGACTTACGGTTTGACGTCTAAGCACTTTTTACCATTGATTTCTTCTAGTTTTAAAAAAAAAAAACGAAGGTTTTAAAATGGCATTTCTGAGTCCGATATACTTACTGTTGATATATCATCATTTTCCTCCATTGTTAGTTGTTATGCACAATACTAACTTATTTGTCACTTCACCTTAACTTTCTATCTGGGGCTCTATATACTAGGCCCCATTAAACCAATTAGTTTATAGTTTTTTTGTTCACTATTAACTGTAATTAACTTCTACTTTTTTTTTATAAATGTCCATTTTATAATTTATTTTATTTCACTTTATTTTTAATTATTATTATTTTGCTGTTGCCTATATGTTGTTCGTTTGACGATCATCACTCGATCTACTATCTCCAGTACTCTTATGACAGCGGTGGGTAATAAAGCGGTAAATTGCTTGGTGGTAGTTACGTGAGCATCGTTTAAAATTTCTGAATTTATTCCTTTGGATGAAGTCGTACTAGAAGTGACTTCGTTTGGACGTTTCGATAACGTCTTGCAACACGATATTTTCTGAAGTTTCTTTATAATCATTTTCATTCGTTTTGTAGTCATTCCATTCCTCATTTAAGAGTTTGATTTGAGCCTTTATTTGCTCGATGAATTGATATGACAGATTACCCTTTACGTAGGATTCTATTTGTGATATTCTGTTCGTTTTTTGCTAAAGAGGCCGCTTGTAATTTATAAAATTTGGTTTGGATGTTAAATTTCGCGTATCTGGCTCAAAGGATCATATATTTAGTAAACTTCAGATAAAAAATACTGTTTCTATTGCACTAAAAGTAGTAAAGTAAAATTTTTTTTTTTCAAATAATAACCTATTTAAGGAATAAATCGGAGACTCAACGGAAACACTACTATAGCCACATGGTTAACGTACCAACCATCAACATATTAAACAGTCATTTAAAATTCTTTCGGGTTCTAATAGTTCCGTGGGCAGATGGCTTTGTACAGAACCATGGTTGTAATCTGAATTTTCAATTAAAATAAAGGCCATGGTTACCAACATAATATCAGACGACAAGCAGACAGTCATTATGAGGTTCGAATACCTTTAAAGCTCGGGTAATCTAAAGTAGGAGCCTTAGTTAGATTTCTCGAGTTCGAAAAACGATTGTCAGTACTAAATTAGCTTGAATCTAGGACAATTGGTAGAATTCAAAACCGATTCAAACAACAAATATTACATACCTCACCAGGCGATATTAAAAACTACCAGTTCAACAACAAAATTAACTGTGATATATGTTGCGTCAGCAAAACTCCGTAGTAGCGTCAGTTTAAATTAGGTGCAACTAGTTACAGGAGGATGTCATGTTCATTTTATTTAGATGGAGAAACCATAAAGTCGCCAAGAAGAAATTAAAGAGTCCTATCAACTGACAAAAAAATCATTTGGAATGGTATCTGCTTTGTATCTGGCTATCAAAACATTGCAGCAACTACCAAGTGACGAGTAGATAAGCTTCCTAATTCCTGCAACGATATAATTCGAAAGATTTCTACGTTGACGACCTGCTATCAAGAAATCACAACATGATGATGCCAAGGAAGCGCAAACTCAGCTCATTACGTTATTGAAAGCAGGTGGTTTCAAGCTGAGAACTTTGGTTAGTAATAATTTAAAGTTACTAACAAGCATCAACCCAAAATACAGCGAAAGAGCAGCAAAAACACTAGGATTAAGATGGAATCCTGATACTAATACTTTTTAATCCAAAGTACACCTCAGTAATAAAAATAGTAAGATGACTGAACGGCAAATGCAGTTTATATATATATATATATATATATATATATATATATATATATATATATATATATATATATATATATATATATATATATATATCAGGAACTAGATAGATTTTATGACACTTCAGTAGTATAGTATACGCAGCAGTAGTGTATTTCTATGATAGATTCTAAGGTAAGGCAAGCTTGTTGATAGCAAAAAAAAAAATAGTTGCTCCAAGTTCAACCAAGTTCAGATTCATTGATAGTGATGAGTT
Organism: Tipula confusa; assembly: GCA_963556175.1. NCBI lineage: Eukaryota > Metazoa > Arthropoda > Insecta > Diptera > Tipulidae > Tipula > Tipula confusa. Next base: position 114,559,348 of record OY744477.1, read on the forward strand.
GGGTTAAAAACAAGTTCACTAAGTTCAAAATATTTGTAGTGAATCGAATCTCAGAAATCCACAAGGTGTCCACGCCATCTAAATGCTTTAATATCAAATCCCCTGGAACGGAAATTAAACGTATTATCAAAAAAGAAGTACCAAAAAGAAATGACACCTACGGCAATTACCCGCACAATAAAAATTCTTACAAAAAAAAAAGAAATCATACATCACAAAAGGGGTAGTGGTCCACATATTTGGATGTTGCAGAGCTTTGCTAGATACCAGATCCCAAACAACCTTTGTTACGGAGGAGTGTTTCCAGCGACTCGGGCTAATGGCCGAATATGGATTCAAGGGCTTAATGATGTTATCACAAAAGTGTCTAAAGGAGTTGCAACGATTCGAATAAAATCTCGATTTAGCAAAGATACTTACGAAACAATTGCTAAGGTACTCATAGTTCCAAAAAAATCTTCATATCAACCCGCAGTCGTAATCGACTGAGTCGATTACGACAGTTAAACAACTTACGAATAGCAGATCCTAATTATCATTTGGAAGGAAAAATTGATGTTCTTTTTGGTAGCGACATGTTCTTCGACTTAATTTGAAGTGGTAAAAGGTATATTCCGAAGACAAATTTAGTAGCTCATAACAGGGAACTTAGGATGGGTGATTGCGGGAACGCCAATTCGCGATGACGTTGGCACTGAAAACGTACCAATTAATCTTCATTTGAATGTTGATCGGACTCTCAGGAAATTTTGGGAGTTTGAAGAGATTAAAGATGTCGTACACTACAGCGAGGAAGAAAGTTTTTGTTTTGAACACTTCCAGAATACTATTTGCAGAGCTGAAAATAGTTCGGGTTGTCTTTGATGGCTCCTCAGAGACAACGAATGGAAATTCTTTGAACAGCCAATTGGCAGTGGGACCAGTCTTACAATCAACTTTGGTGGACTTATTTCTTCGATTTCGGACTCACAAAATCGTCTTCACAGCCGACATTGAGAAGATGTTTCGGCAAATTTGGGTCGACACAAAGGACACAGAATTTTAAAAAATTCTTTGGAGACAGAAATTTGAAGAATTACTGCATATTTACAGGCTGTTAACGATTACTTATGGTACGAAATCTGCTCCTTTTTTAGCGACGCAAACTTTAAATCAACTTACGTCAGACTACCACGGCGATTTTCCCGAGGCTGCAGAAGTGCTTAAACGAGACTTTTACGTCGATGTTGGAAAAAGAAGGATTCAACCTTCGCAAGTGGGCATCCAATAGTCCCGAACTTATGCGTACCATCCCTGAAGCCAACAAAAAAGTCACACTCATGAATTTCGAGGATGAAAACCAAGCCCTTTTCGTCCTCGGAGTGAGGTTCTCTCCCGCAAATGACACCTTTCAATTCAAGGTGAATTTAGTTAGTCAGAAGTTTACCAAACGTAGCATGCTATCAGAAGCAGCTAGACTATTTGACCCAATTGGATGGTTGTCGCCATCTACAGTTAAAATAAAGATATTATTCCAGAAACTATGGTTGATAGGAATTGGTTGGGATGAACAATTACCAAATACAATTTCCCAGAACTACTCAGCAATAAGAAATAACTTGAGTAGATTGGAAGACATCCGCATTAATAGATGGCTGTACACCGAGGGTCACAATGTGGACTTGCACGGATTTGCAGACGCCTCAGAGTTGGCTTACGCAGCAGTAATTTATAGTCGAACGAAAACAGCAAACGGGTATAAAATCAATATTGTTACGGCAAAGACAAAAGTAGAACCAATTAAAACTATTAGCATTCCACGGTTGGAGCTTTGTGCTGCAGTGTTATTAACCAAGCTACTGATATCAGTGTTGAAGACATTCAAGGATTAACTAGTTATCAAATACATGTTATGAACCAATTCAACGATTGTGCTGAACTGGATATCGTCATGCCCACGGAAATGGCAGACCTATGTAGCTAATATAGGGTATCATTTATTCTACAGCAAACCAGCAGTAGCCATTGGAGTCATATACCATCAGGCAACAACTCAGCTGACTGCGCCTCGCGTGGCTTATTCCCGGAGGAATTAGTATCCTACAATTTATGGTGGAATGGTTCACATTGGCTAAAAAAAGCTGATTACATTGACCAAGTCAGAAAAAACTCAATTCGGAATTTCCGGAGACGGCACTGAAAGAAGAGAAGATGAATTCGATTACACTGTTGAACGTACAATACCACGATTGGCTATCTGGTCTTATTGAACGATGTTCAAAATTTTCGAAATTCATATTCGTACCTGTTCGAATTATTTCGAAACGCGTCGCATTCAATTTGATCATTTTAAAGTGCAGTTAACCAATTTTGCAGCTGAGATGAATGCGGTCAATAATAACAATCCAATAAGTCGAGATTCAAAATTAACATCTTTGTTGCCATTTATAGAGTTGGTATTTTACGGGTTGGTGGAAGGTTGTTTAATGCAGAGATTCCGTATGACGTAAAACATCCAGTCATATTACCATCAAATCATCAAGTGACCACCATGATTATTAGAGACGAGCATCTCAAATAACTGCATGAGGGCCCACACTTTTGATGGCAATACTAAAACAAAATTACAACATCCTGAGAGGTAACACTGAAATTTGACGAGTGATTAGGCAGTGTATCAAGTGCACCCGTTTAAAGACGCAACAGCAGCAGCAGCTGATCAATCAGCTATCTCGTACCAGAGTGTCATACCATTGACCATTTTTTACCACTGGAGTTGAATATGCTGGGCCACTATATATCAAGGCATCACGTTCAAGGCATCAAAACTATATAAAAGCTTACCTGGTACCTTTCATTTGTATGGCCACAAAGGCAGTACATCTGGAGTTGATGGGTGATATGACCACTGAGGCATTTTTGGGAGCTATGCGACGATTCCATGCACGGCTGGGAATATGTGGTTACATTCATAGCGACAATGGTTCCAATTGTGTTGGCGCACAAAGAGATTTACAAAAATGTGTGAAGATGGTAGAGAAGGACGAAAGCATAATGAGATACATTACGTCCCACAACATTGAGTGGCATTTCATTCCGCCAGGTGCTCCCAATTTTGGAGGGTTATGGGAAGAGGACATTACGTCTACTAAATACCACCTCAAACGCGTACTAGGTGAAACCCTGCTTACCTTTGAAGAAATGACAACGTTGCTTACACAAATTTCTTTAGAACATATGGATCCGCTAACACCTGGTCATTTTCTAATTGGTCATCCAGTTACGCTAATACCAGAACCAAACTTATTGGACCAGAAGAAAGGTCGGTTGTCGCGCTGGCAGCATATTCAGGGATGTTACAACACTTCTGGCAACGGTGGCATATCGAGTATCTGATCACGTTGCAACAAAGAAATAAATGGAAAGTTAATTCTCCAAATCCAATACCCACCTTATGGTGGTGATGGACCACCAACCAAGTGGTTAATGGGACGCATTACCCAAACAATTCCAGGACAGGACGAATTAGTCCGAATAGTCATCATTAAGACCAAATTCGGTGAAATCAAGCGACCCATATCGAAAATTTGCTTTGTGGCTCTGTTGAGCCAAGGGACGCAGGATGTTCCGGATCATAGTTAAGGAATTGAAATTTGCATTATATAATATTATATACTATTGTTTGTTGTACACATTAATATCAATTGGAAGCGAACTGTATTACCGATTATTTATACTGCCATCTACAATTAATGTAGATTATTACAATTTAAGTAGCTTAATTATTTGGTCACCATTATGTAAATATAATATTGCTATAGATCATGACTTCACTTAAATTGTCTTCTCGTGCACTTTGATGCCAACAATCGAGCGGCACAAATCAATAAAAGTTAAAAAATTATAAGAAAAATAAACGGTTCTAACGTGTTGAAGAGTTACAAATTGTTTTAGTCATCCATATTTTAATTGAGAGTAATCCATTTCATACAATACTTAGTAAATATTTTGAGTCTCTTATGCAGTGATAAATTTTCCAAATAACGAATCAATTCTACAAGATTTTTATATAGTCCCAAATAATTTTCCAATCCCCTGTGCTGGGATTATTGGTCGAAATTTTTTAGAACTGAATAAATGTACAATTGATTATGCTGAGAAAACTGTTCGGATTCTATCTACAAATAATAATAATATTTCCATTTCGTTTTGTTGCATTCCGGCTGGTCATGAATTTCTCAATTCAATTTCGTTAACAATTCTTGCGAGAGTAGAAACTATTGTTAAATTACGTGTCTCCAAGAATTTCGACAGAGATTATTTCTGTTCAGCAAAAGAAGTTTCACCTGGCGTGTTCATGGCAAGTGCTTTAGTAAATCCAAAATATTCGTTCATTCCGTTAAGCATTTTAAACACAAATGAGAATAGCATACAAATCAATGATTTATCTATTCAATTGGAACCTTTATTCAATTATGATGTATTCAGTCTAAACAATATTTCAAATTCATTAGAAAATTTAAACCGATTAAAATTATTGGAATCAGAAATAAATACGAGCCACTTAGACGAGAAAGAAAAAAATTCAATTCTTCAAATTTGTTTTACTTTCAACGACGTTTTTCATCTTCCTGGCGACATATTAACGACAACAAATAAAACGTTTCATGAAATTCCTCTTAATTCTAACTCTCGTCCGGTACAAACAAAAAATTACCGACACCCAGAGTCTGTAAAAAAAGAAATGGAAAAACAATTGGGCGAAATGTTAAAAGATCAAATCATCGAACCTTGCTCGAGTCCTTATAGCTCACCTCTTCTAATTGTGCCTAAAAAATCTCAAGACAACGAAAAGAAATGGAAACTAGTCGTTGACTTTAGAAAACTTAATCAAATGACTATCGATGATATTTACCCGTTGCCCAATATTGCAGAAATTTTGGATCAATTGGGGAATGCGAATTATTTTACGACTCTAGATTTGGCAAATGGTTACCACCAAGTTCCTATGCACCCTATCGACAAACATAAAACAGCATTTAATTCACCTTGGGGGACATTGTGTTGGAATAGAATGCATTATGGTCTTAAAGGTGCTCCTGCAACCTTCCAGCGATTAATGAACCAAGTGTTAAGTAGGTTAAATGGCCTTAAATGTTTTACGTATCTTGATGACGTGGTAATTTATGGATATGACCTAGTGGATCATAATAAAAAATTGACTAGTGTTCTGCAATGTTTCAAAAATTATAATCTGAAATTACAACCAAGAAAGTGTAATTTTCTGCGAACTGAAGTTACTTACCTGGGACATATCGTTACAAATGAAGGTGTTAAGCCCGATCCAACCAAAATAGAAGCAGTTCAGAATTTTCCTATTCCGCGAAATCAAACACAAGTTAAGTCATTCTTGTGACTCACCGGCTACTATCGTAGATTCATCGAGGAGTACTCCAAGCTAGCTGAACCACTTGATAAGTTATTAAGAAAAGACGTTCCTTTCTCGTGGGATGCTTTCTGTGATGATTCTTTTAATTCATTGAAACAAAAGCTCATTTCCCCACCTATTCTAATTTATCCCGATTTTAATGAAACCTTTATTGTAACCACAGATGCAAGTGATTTTGCAATTGGCGGTATATTGTCTCAAAAACCGAAATACCAAACAATCGATCTTCCTATAGCTTATGTAAGTCGGTGCTTAAACGTAGCTGGACGCAATTATCCTACAATTGAGAAAGAGTTGTTGGCTATTGTGTGGGCTGTTAAGCGATTCCACCCTTATCTGTATGGAAAGAAATTTATAATTAAAACAGATCATCGTCCATTAATTTGGCTTTCTAAAAACCCTAAACCTTCTTCTCGTCTCTTAAGATGGCGTATCGACTTAGATGAATATAATTACGAAATGGTGTACAAACCTGGAAAATCAAATCAAAACGCAGATGCATTGAGTCGCATAGATCAATTAAATTGCAAAACTTCTAATAATGTATTAGTAGTAACCAGGGCACAAACAAAAACTCGGAGTCAAAGTATTGATTCATCTATTAATCCTGTTAATCCGCATTCATCAAATTCTAATTCACCAATTTCTACTAATTCTACAACAACTCCTAGTTCATCTTCATGTCAACCGTCATCACAAAACATTATAAATCTTGAATCTGATACAGATATTAATCGTGTCATTGAAGAATTCCACTGTACTCCATTAGGCGGACATCAAGGAGTTTTAAGAACTGTTCGTCGATTGAAATATTATTACTATTTTCCAAGAATGATGTCCCGTGTTCGGAAATTTATTCAAAAATGTAAATCATGTCAACAAAATAAAGCCGGTAGGCGAACAAAAATGCCAATGCGTATAACTATAACTTCTAACGAACCTTTCGAGAAATTATTCCTAGATATCGTTGGCCCTCTCGTTCCGACACATGAAGGTAACAAATACATACTTACGATGCAAGATGACTTGACAAAATACTCAGTCGCTGTACCACTAAATTCTCAAGAGACAACTGAAGTTGCTAAAGCATTTGCAGAAAATTTTGTCTGTCGTTATGGCATTCCAAAAACAATAGTTACTGATCAAGGGAGTAACTCTATGAGTCAAATGTTTAAAGATCTCTGTAAATTATTTAGAATTAAAAAATTAAATACTTCCGCGTATCACCCGCAATCCAATGGCGCATTAGAAAGATCCCATTTAAATCTTGGTCAATATTTGCGTAATTATACTTCTAATGATCCTCTCAATTGGGACCAATGGGTTCCGTACGCCATGTTTTCATATAATTCGACTCCTCATTGCGTTACAGAATATATGCCGTTCGAATTATTATTCGGATCGATGCCAGTAATACCAAATTCATTGAAAAAGGATCCAGAACCTGTGTATAATTTTTCGGATTATTGTTTGGAACTAAAGAATCGCCTTCAGAAATCTTGGCGAGTTGCGCGAGAAAATATTCTTAAAATTAAAGAAAAATCAAAAGTATACTATGACAAATCTTCTAACCCAACTAACTTCAACGTAGGTGATAAAGTTTTCTTAACAAATGAATTAAAGTCGAAAACGAAATTTGATCCTCCATGGTTTGGACCCTATGAGATTATTAAAATTATATCTCCAGAAAATAGTCAAATTAGAATTAATCGTCAAATCAAAACAGTCCACAACAACAGATTAAAACGTTTTGTGGAATAATAGAAATTGATCATTATTGTCATTATTGTGCTATTATATATACACATATGAAAAAAAAAAAAATTGTTATTTTGAATTGAATATCTTCTACAATTGGTACATGAATACTAAATTATTAGATTTTTTCTATCTTTAAGTAATTATAATTTTAAGTAAACAAATATTGTATAATTTTAAAATTTCTTTTATTCTTATAAATTTATAATGAATTGTATTGGTTAATAAATTGGCATAAATTACTTCATAATTTAAAACTTTTGCGGGAGGATTGTTGTGATGCACAAAATTAAATATAGTTTGTGCAACTCTGAATTTTAATTTAACATAAGTCATAAAAATTTGTAAAATTAATAACTGTTAACTACAATGTATAATTGATGATTAAAATAAAACATAAAATAGAGACGAGAGTCAGTCGAGAAAAGCTGTGAAGCTGAAAACATTATAATATTTAAAATACTTAATAAAATTAAAATTCAAATACAAAAATTAAATGAAAACTAACACTAACTAAGTTGATAAAGTTATAAATAAAATCTATAAAGCTAAGTTAAATTATAAATTATAAAAACAATAGAAGTTAAATTAAACTATCCAAAATTGTATTATGGATTAATATTCGACGAGAATGTATACGGTGCACAACACATACGCTTAGAGAGATATTAGGTCTCTCTTGCCTTTACTAACTAGTACTAACCAGCCTTTCCAATTTGGAAAGAATATTCCCTATCGCAGAGACTTATTATAAATTTTGAGCAAAGACTCAAGACAAGTTTGCAAAATTATTTAAGGGCCTCTTAAAATAAACTTTTCTGCTTTTCATAGACGAAACGAAATTTATTAGTTCTTCTTTAAACAACGGTATGTTGTCTTACTTACCTAAGACTTAGGTAAGTCTTACCTTCTCTTACTAGTCCTTCTTCATCAGTAAAAAAAAAACCTTATGCCTACCTTATTGCTAATTTGAGGGGGTTCCTCCAATTTTTCGTTTAAAAATTTGTTAAAATTTTCGTTTTCTTTCTTGTTTAAAAATACTTCCATTTGGCTTAGAGTTTCATGAAAATGTATTATCATCAAGCAATAGTTAACCCGCCCTAGAATTCTTTGTGTCATCCTCCGAAGAGGATGAATTTATCAGCATCTCTGCTGATTTACCACCTACTTTATAATATTTAAACAAATCTATATTTTTAATTTTAAGGGTTTCGAATTAAATGATGTTAAAACTAAAATGTTCAATACATTCATGTACCACAATTTTTTTAATATAGGCTGGCCAGTTTATCAATATTATGACCTTATTCCAAAACAAAAAATATCAAAACCACATGTTTTAAATAGAACACCCTAGAACATATATTATATATATATAAACAATAATATATATAACGAGTATGTACTTGTGTATTGGCTTCGTCTTTTTTTGAAAAATTATTTAAAATTTTCGCCATTCCACAAAATCTAGACCAATTTCCCACAACCCATCATCAACAGACCATATAATTTTAATTTACACAAAAAAAAAAAAAATTCCCAACAACACTTACAAAATGAACAATTAACTTTTCGGTTTTTGTTTGTTTGTATTGTAATAAATTTGTAGTTTCGTTTTTGTTGTTTTGTAATTACATTTTACCAATAATAGATGGAGTTTGAGAATATAAATATATATTTTAACACTCTATTATTGGGCCAGCTGTCCCAGAATACAAAATGGTTTATGCGTATGCACGTTTCTAATATTTTGTGTATTATACAGTACTGTCGAATGAAATTCGTACACATTGAATTTTTAGAAAATGAGCTCAGCATTACATACAATATGTGTAAGTCTTACAGTGTAATATAATACTAGGTCGTAAATAACATTAAGAAACGTGGAAGTATAGTCATTCTACTCTTAAGTTTCGAGGATAGGACAAAAGTTGCTTTTACCGCAGATAGTTCGCATAAAGCATCGTGGTGGAAATTTCGATTTTCTTTTATTTGCGTATCTTTGAAGAATTCTGGAAGTTGTGAAATCGGCCTAAACCATGTTTTATCGTTTGCTGGTTTGCCTATGTTGATTATTTGAACAATTTTCAAGAGTCCCTTTTTGGGAAGAGTTTTTACAATTTGGCCATTAACTAAATCATATCCCAGAGTCTTGTTTGCCCTTAAATTATACACTTGATCTTATTTTTTATTTGCAGCCCTTATTTCACATGCTTACCACTTTTAAATTTTTCTAATGTATTTTCAATCTCAAAACTTTCAAATTAGTGAATTCAAATTGGATTAGTTGCCATCTATTTAAGCAAGTCATTTTTGTCATTTGAAGATCGGGTTCATGTAACATTGTTATAGTGGTTGAAATATTAATAAATGAGCGGATGTTAGGGGCACCATCCCTACTCTTGGAAGTCTTCCACGAACTTTAGTCTGCTTGATTGTGGTTAGGAACACTTCATAGGTCAAATGTGTCTCTTCAGTAACACGTTGTAAGTGATGTTTGCAGGATTTAACTGTTGTTTCCTTGCAACAACAAGTCCCTGTTGCTTATGATTGGACCACCAGGCTTGTATTTTTTGAATATCGTTAAGGAATAGTTCGTAAAATTACTGTAGTTAACGTTTGGCTCTTACAAGGTTAGAATCATTATCACAATGGATAAGATCCGGTATTTCTCTTACAGCACAGAATCTTTTTAGGCGGCAACATATGCGTCGGATAACATATCGGTTGCTAGTTCAATTGAAGTTGCCTTTGTACTTATAAAAATTACTATATATGGCTCCATGCAAATTTGATGTTTTGAGTTGTTGTTTGATTCTAAAGCGTCGGCAGACGAAACACATATGAATTATTCTTCGAATTAAATTTTTGCGAGGGTTTCGATAATAAGTTGGCCTTGTAACGAAGAAAATAGCCTAGTGAAACAATGTAACATTGTGTGGAAGTTTGAATATTTGGCAATTAGTTCATTAATAATTGCAATGCTTGATTGAGTGGTAGCAAAGTTTGTAATAGTTTTACTGGTATTATTGGTGAGTTGGTTATCATGTAAATATTTTGGTCCAAGAATCTAAGTTTCTAGTTGTTACATTTCCTCTGATTTTACTCCTTGAGTACCACAATCCGCAAGAGTTTTTTTCGTTTGACACAAAATATCATTGACATAATTTTGATGATTGCATTATTTCAGCGGAACGTTTCCAATAATTTTGGTGGTTTACCATTACGTTACAATGTAGCCATTGTAACGTCATGGTAGAGTCAGTATAAATAAACTTGAAGTTTTTTTTGATAACTGGAGTGATTCTAGCTGGTTGCAGCTCTTAACTCAAGATTGGGAATACTTCGAGTGCCTTGATTGGTGTCACTCGTTTTTTTGCAATAATCAAGTTCGCCTTCGGTTGTCCATTAATAATTCTTCTTGTATAAATCACAGCGGACTATGTGTGTCCAAACCCATGAAACACTACTGGCTGGTCAGTTATATACAGCTATTTAGGGAATTTTAACTGAGTTGAATAATGTAACTGCTCTCTTATTTTTAAATATGGCTCCAAGATGTGAGATAGTAGTTCATCATTCCAACTTCGACCATGTAACCAAAGGGATTGGAACAATATTTTTAATCCTAATGTTACTGGTAATAATAAACTCAATGGGTCGTATATCTTTGCTATTTCTGAAAGAAACAATCTTTTTGTAAATTGACTTGCTTGAGGGATTAATATATTGAAAAACAAGGAGTCTTGGATTGGATTGTACTTAATACCCAAAACTCAAAACTGATACTGCATTTGACTATCTGTGTGTGTGACAGACATAACAAAAACAATTTGATTTATTTTACTAACCAAAACATTTTGATAACTCTATAATCTAATGACGTGCCATCTAAATATCTGCTGTACGTCACTTCTTATCGTAAAACAACGATATACTACCATTGCGACATATTATATAATGTGGTGATGACACGTACCACAATCGAGCAAAACAATACATCATGACAAGTTTAACACGTTTTTTCTAAAGTAAAATTCTATTCAATTTTGGTGTTCATCGAAAGCAGATCTCTGCAGGAATCAGTGTTATAATTTCAAAATATAATTAATGTTAAAATAACATTTTCTTATTAATAATAATAATATTTATATACTTTGTGGAATCTTTTATTTTACAATTTTCAACTGTCAAATTGGATTAAATTATTTTGTGTTCCTCATAAAAATACGATTAAATTCGTGGAAAGACCTAAGCCTCATTACACGGGTTTCTTTGGTGTTCTTGAGTTCAAGATCGTATTTTACTTGCGCGCGAACAATCTGTAATTCCCCAGGGCGACATTTTTCGATTTCCAATAGGAATATTTTGTAAGAGTTGCAGATGATTTGATGACTATTTGCGTATATTGAATCCGCCAAGTTTCAATAGTTCAATAATATCACCTTGTATCGATTGCGCAGTAGATAAATCATTATCGCCGATTATTAGATCATCCAAATAAAAATTCGATTTAAGTATACCACTTGCCCTTGGAAACGTTCCACTATATTTGTCTGCTAAATAATGTAGTGCTGCCGTTGCTAGAAATGGAACTGAGTTGGTACCGTAGGTAATGGTTTTTAATCAAAAACATATTGAAGTTTACGGAAGCGAAGCAAATTATCTTGAATAACCGGACCACCTACTAAATTATCATTCAAAGACTGATTGTTGGTGGAAGCATCGAAAACTACGCGAAACTGTGTTTTGGTATTCAATTCTTTTACTATCGGGTGGTGCGGTAAATAAATTACCTTGTTACAGGTTGATTAATTCCAACCGAATTTTGAATTAATTGCCAGGGGATGATTGCGATTGCGTTGTTCAAATTTTAAATCATGAAACTACTGAAAAAATGGTTTACATCCTTGTTGTAAACCATTACAATTCCTTATCCATTCGCATTCCTTATCCATTCGCATTCCAACAGATACCATTCACCCATAACAATTACAAAATTATGTCGTTCACTTCTTGTGATCGAATTTCAAACGTTGTCGTTTCGTAACCAAATAAATTATATTATTAAATATGCCAATAAAAGAAAAAATTATATATATAAAAAAAAATCGCATGAACCAACGTTTTTCGGTGGTTCATGGGAGTTTAAAAAAAATGAAATAAAAAATATTGGCAGTCGAGTTTAAGAAGTGTAAGTGTAAGTGTTAATTTTAAAAATTTATCAAAAAATAAATAATTAAAAAAAATTAAGAAAGTGCTAATATAATAATAATAAATAGAATAAATTTGATAACAATTAAATAAGTTATATATATTAAAATATACAAATAAAATATAACAAAATATAGTTATTTATTTATAAAAAAAAGTTTGTATTTAATATTAATACAACATTTGCGCAGCCGGTAGGATTTACGTTTCCCAGGTGAGTATTTAATTACATATTTCTATATATATATAAGTGAGTGAATGTTTAACAAAGTTAATCCAGCCAGTGGTAATCCATCTGTCACGTCTACCTTTGAATACCGACGAAGTAAACGTTTAGCATCGCTTAATTTCGATAATATCGGTTCTCCAAAAATTAACGTGTTGTCCCCTACTTCATTACCGTCCTCAAGTCCAAAGTTATTTATCAACGCACACCCAGAAGGACTAAAATTCGAGTTTCCGTGCGTTGACAATAAAAGAAATAACATGAACGATTACCAAAAAATTGAGTTTATGTCTCGAAATATCCCAGAGTTCAATGGAAACTCTGATGAAATACACAAGTTCCTCTCGTGTGTAGACAGAGCCCATGACTCGTGTACATCCAACGAACAGAAGGGGCTCCTCGTGGATATCATTCTATATAAACTAGGTAGTAAGGTATATAACATGATAGCCAGCGTAAAACCTAATACTTGGGATGAGATCAGGTCACACTTATCAAAATTTTATCATGTAACTGATACGTTTGACGATCCAAGATTATTTCCTAAGAACGAAAAACCTAACGAGTAGATACCAAAAATTGATGCTTTCACATCTAGGAGACGATACAAAATCTAAAATTATCGCAGAAAAAAGAATAATTCCTAGATTTGTTATTGGTTTGCCGGAATCCATTACAAACTATGTTAGAATGTATCAAAGCGAATCTCTTTTGAAATGCATGGAAGCAGCGATGGAACAATTAAATTTTGTCAAGAATTTGTACGAAGACGAAAATCATACGAGAATGTTCAGTTCAAATCACACACACCCAGAACCAATTGCTCCACAAGTGCAGAGTATGCAAGTTAGTTATTGCAGATATTGCAAGGGAAATGGTCATGTGATTCAGGAATGTAGAACCAAACAACGTAATGATTCTCGGACACAGATGTACCAAAATAGTTCATTCCCCAGGCATTATAATAACGTAAGCTCATATCCGAAATTAAATCCTAACTCTTTCAGGACACAAACACAGATCCACCAAAGTAATGCTTTCTCCAGGAATTCAAATAATGTAAACTCATATCAAAATTTAAACCCAAACAATTCCAATACTGACAACTCTTTTAATACTCAAAAACAATACCCACCACCACAATTTCAAAATAGAAGTGAACCACCTTTTCCTAAAAGATTCCCACAAGATGTCGACCCACAACAGTCACATTCGGTATCATGGAATAATCCTGAAGCAGTTTCAACGCCGATAAAAAATCAAAAAACTCGTTTCCAACCACAAAACCCTACTGTTAGTAATTTAGATAATTTTACTAATGAATTTCAAGGATTGAGTATATCAAATCCACAAAATATACATACAGCACAAATCCACTGTTATGAAAGTGAGCAAACGTGTTCGGAAAACTGAAACGGACTCAACAGCGCATAGGAGAGAAGCGATGTTTGAGTCCACGCATTATTTAAGAAACACAACAAATAAACACAACTCCTAAAACCATTATCCAAGAAAACCCTGACAACCAAAACACTTACAAGTATCAAAATACGCAAAACAGATCTCTCGAATGTAAACTAGACCCACTTACTCAAAACAAAATAACCTACAAAAATGATGAAACACAAAATATAATATCCACATCTCACTCATATCCTAACCGTAATATGTTCTTGTGTTCAAATTTTTGTTCTTTTACAAGTTCGGTAACTTTTTCGACTGAAATGACGAAACGAAATAAGTTAAATTTATTAATTGATTCAGGTGCAGATGTGTTTTTAGTCAAGCAGAGTTGCCTAAATATGTTAGTAGAAATCGACACAAATAAAAAAATAGGTCTACACGGTATAGGGCCTGGAGAAACCTTGACCCTAGGTTCGTGTGACATTTTGTTTAAATTAGAAAATAATAAAAGAATCCTACAAACATTTCATGTTGTCCCCGATGAATTTCCCATATCACAAGAAGGCATATTAGGTAGAGACATGCTAAATAACTTCAAGATAGACTTATTGTACAGCAAAAATCAACTTAAAATATCACATGACGACACGGATACCTCATCTGAAATCACTTTAGAAACAAAAGTAAATACAATGGTAATTCCACCTAGAAAAGAAATGTACATACAAGCTTACACACCAATTAACGGAGAAATTATCTGTTTGTCTGAAGTAATTCACCCTGGTTTACATATTGGAAATTGCATTACGATAGCCAAAAACAATAGAATAATGATTCCGCTGACGAACTCAAATTGTCACGAAATAAAGATACCCCCTTTCACTCCTAAAATTGAACTGGCTGAAAATTATAACATTCAATATTTACGTAACCCAGGAACTACTATCAATCACACTGACGACCGACGTGAAGAAGTCATGCACATGATAAACGAGAAACTAGATGACGCTTTAAACATTGAAGAGCGTAATTCCATACTTGAAGTCCTTTCCAAATACACAGATCTATTTCACTTAAAAAACGAACAACTGTCGTGCATTCCAGGAGTGCATCATTCTATACAGTTATACACGGACACAGCCCCTATTAATGTTAAACAGTATCGTCTTCCCCAAATTTTAAAAGAAGAAATCAACAAACAAGTAGAAGAAATGCTTGAAGAAGGAAAAATTCACCATAGCACTAGTCCATTTAACTCACCACTCCTCGCGGTACCTAAAAAACCCGACGAAAATGGTAAAAAGCAGTGGAGAATAGTTGTAGACTTTCGGAAGTTAAATGATGCTACAGTTGGTGACACATTCCCTCTACCAAATATAACAGAGATATTTGACCAGCTAGGTCATTCCCGATACTTCTCAACGTTAGATTTAGCCAGTGGATACCATCAGATTAAAATGGATCCAAATGACCAACATAAAACAGCATTTAGTACAGAATATGGACATCACGAATTCAGTAGAGTGCCTTTTGGGTTAAAAAACTCGCAAAGCACATTTCAAAGAACAATGAATCACATTCTTACAGGATTCCAGGGTCTTAAATGCTTTGTCTACTTAGATGATGTCATAATTTATGGAAAAAACTTGAACGACCACAATAAAAAACTTACAGACATTTTTCAAATTTTTCGGAATTATAGTTTAAAGCTACAACCATCAAAGTGCAATTTTCTAAGAAAAGAAATCAATTATTTAGGACATATCATATCAGAGAGAGGTATACAACCAAACCCAAAGACAGTTGAGCACGTTATTAAATATCCAACACCCAGAAACAAACGCGAAGTTCAGTCATTTTTGGGTCTTGCAAACTATTATAGAAAATTTATACGAAATTTTTCAGAAATCTCTGAACCAATAAACAGACTACTACGAAAACATGTCATTTTCAATTGGACAGAAAACTGTGAAAGCTCTTTCGAAATTCTTAAACAAAAGCTTACAACTTCACCAATTTTAACTTACCCTAATTTCGACAAAACCTTCATTCTTACAACTGATTATAGTCTCGGTGCCGTTTTGAGTCAAAAACAGAACACTGATGACTTACCGGTAGCTTTTGCTAGCCGTTCATTAAATAAGCCTGAACGAAACTATTCTACAGTAGAAAAGGAAATGTTGGCTATGGTATGGGCTGTGCAAAACTTCCGACCGTACCTGTACGGACGAAAATTTGTAATAATAACGGATCATAAAACTTTGATAGGAGAAATAAAGAACACTCCATCACGTTTATTACGATGGAGATTGAAATTAGCGGAATATGATTTTACAATACAGCATAAATCTGGTTCGAAAAACACAGATGCAGACGCTTTATCTAGAATAAAACACGAATATATTCACGTTACGAATAGAGCACAACAACGTAAAGAAGCTTTAGAGACACGAGGAAAGATTGACATAACAGTGCCATCAGATTTCGAAAATTTTAATGACAATGGTGAAAACAAAACGAACACGAAACTAAATCTGACGACAAACGACATCAAAAATAGCAACCCGACAGTTTTTAAAAAACATCCAAGAATAATTTTAAACCTAAATGAAAAAACAAAAATCCTAGAAGAATTTCACTACTCACCTTGTGGTGGGCACTCCGGCGTTTACAGAACATTCAAAAGGATTAGAATGGTATACTTTTGGCCAAAGATGTTAAGAGACATTTATCAATTTATAAAATAATGCAAGCTTTGTAAACAAAATCTATAGACATACCAAGATACCACTAAAGTTAACCACAACATCAAAAGAAGTATTTGAAAGAATCGCTTTCGACATAGTGGGCCCGTTACCGGAATCTGATAATGGAAACAAGTACATCATAACATATCAAGATGACCTTACAAAATTCTCAGGTGCAATTCCAATTCTCAATCAGGAAGCACATACAATCGCAAAAGGAATTGTCACTCAAGTATTCACTAAATTCGGTTTTCCAGATAGTATCCTTACCGATCAAGGTGCGAACTTCATGAGTAAATTATTTGTAGAAATTTGCAAGCTTCTCAAGATTAAGAAATTGTCTACAACTGCATTCCATCGTATGACAAATGGTGCACTCCATTTAATAATATTAATACATCACTAACAAAATATCAACCTTAAATGGTTCGTTCAGGTACTTGAAGATTTGAGATTCGAACTGGTGGTAACTATTATCTAAACAAGATTTAAATTTTAAACTAGAGCATTGGCTAGAGTATCCAGCCACTGAACTATTGAGCATGTTAATTTTTGTTTCACACTTATAACTTGGAACCTTTAATTTAGAGACGAAATCTTCAGAAACAAAGGAGTGCGTCAATCCTGAGTCCAGTAAAGCTCAACAACTAATTCAATTTTCAAACTGATCTTGAACTTCGATTGATGCTGTTGGCAAAACGGGAATGCTTCTCGGAATAATTGATGATGGTCGATTGGTAAGGAAAACACTTGGATAAATTTCTGATTGATGTTAAACTTCTGCACAGTTGATAATTGCTTCACTGGAGTTAGGTGTGTCAACTTCATTTGATAGCATTGAAATATGATTAGCTATTGGAGCAAACCCATCTTATATAAATTGGAATAGTGTGTTGTGGCGATTAATGCATTTCCTGCAGTGTTTAGGGCTTTTGCAGTTGGTAATAGCATGTTGGTCACTAAGGAAGTTGTAACATCTGTTTGATTGGGTTATTAACTCTCGACGATCAACAAAAGACATGGCTCGAATCTTTGTGCAATAACAAAATCTATGACCTACGAGTGGAACATTTTAGCCTAACGTTAAAGTTTTGCCAGCCGTTCTAATTATAATTTGGTCTTGCTAAAACAGGCTCCCGAATAGTTCCTATTTAAGCATCCATACGTTTATTTAAAAAATCAAGGAATTGCTGTGGTGTTGGAAAATCAGCACTCTCATATTTTCAGAGAAGTCTTGTTTCTTCGTCGAGTTTGTCACTATGGTAAGCAAGATTATCCAAGGATCGCGTTTAATAGCTTTTATATAAGTTTCCACAATAGGCTTATTTATATCGTACTTTTTGGTAAGTCTTTTTAATGCAAAAATAATTCTATAATAAACAACATGATTTATTGGTTTAAGGATTCCTTAGTGATGTTCATTTAGGAGGACTGACTTTGGAATGAGACTCGATTTTGTAAGTATATATTTGATATTGAAAAATGTCAATAGTCCGGATATCTTTGCACAGTACTGTTTACAGAGTTAACATATTATAATTCTGTTGTTTATTATTATTATAATTACTGTCTATTATCATTAATTTTTGTTTAAATTTTGGTCTGACAAATTTACAAATTCCAGATGTCGCTACATTATATTCTAAAATATTTATCTGATCAATAAAAATATGAAAATTAATAATATTGTGGCTGGTTTTTGGGAAGCCAATGAAGCAATGTGTCAGTTAGTTAAACCAATAAGTCTTTAAATATGTCGAGATAGTTATAGGTGGGATTAAAAATCTTAGTCTTTTGATAATCGGTCTATTTTAAATATGTAACAGCGTTTTCAAACTTATAAGAATCCATTGGCTTTTGCTCGCGGTAAAATGGAATACATCATGACAAAATCTTCATAAAATAGGCATTCATAACAAGGCATTATTCTTTAGTAACGAAAAACAAAATGTAAATACTAAAAATCATCATTCTGCATAATTAAAGTCCTCAATTTCTTCAAAACTCATGAGAGTTAGTTAGTCTGTCAAATCTACGAGATTTGTTGAGTACTAAAAACCCTAGACTGTAGGTCTTGTGGTAAGCGCGAGAGGTCTTTCGAGGTTGCTTTAGAATTCACTAAACCACCTGCCAAAAAAACTATAAGTGGGCCTTCTCCGGTTAGGGCCTCTTTCAGTCAAGTAGCAGGCAGTGTTGGGCTAGATATCTTTCCTGATGATCTTAATGGCAACCCTCTCAGTATTTAGAAAGAGGCAAATATACAAGAGTGTGTCATTGACCTGCAAAGTCCAACCCATAAGCCTCAATTCATTGATTCTTCCCGGAGAACAGGATGGCTTTTCTTCGTATGTTCCGATCACTTCGCAGCGTAATGGATGAGGAATAAATTCGATAGGCTAAGATCAAAATGTGGTCTAAGCATAACTTTGGTGAAAGAGGTAGATTTTCCTCGGCCTTGCATAGTTAGGGGTGTTTTCCACAGAGCCTTAGCTTGTCTTGCGAGAAAATTATAGCTAACATGGCCGCGCAGAGCAATGGTCTCGCGGCAAATTTATGGAAGATATTGCAACGGATGACAACTGGCGCACTCTGGAAACAACTGGAATGTGGCATACTGCTTTGGTCACATCTGACTCGTTCTCAATACCGAGTCCCCCTCCACCAACCAAACCACTGGAGATAACTCCAGCAAGCGAGATACTTTATCAGCCTCAAAAGGAGGTACAAACAACGAGGGGGCAGCAAAAAGAACAGCAGCACAGAAAACAGATAAGGTTAAACCACAAAAAGCCGCCCAGGGAAGGCAAGCCAACTCAACGGTACCAACCTTAGGAATAAGCCTAGAGGCGCTCGAGGGGTTACTGAGACTCGTGGCAAAAACCGACACTTTCCTGCGAAGCAGTCGGCTGTTAAGCAGTCGGCAGGTAAGGAACCAGAAGTGGAGAGCTCCCAACCCTAATAAGATAGTTAGGCTGGTACTATTAGGGTACAACAAGTAAACCTGAATCATGTAAAAGGAGCCTTGGATACCTTCTGAAATTATTATTTCCAAATTATGAATTAGGCGAAGAAGAAACCTCAATTATAACCGCTCCCGAAACAATTTATTCGAAAACGGCTGCCAAAAAGCCGAAGAAAATTGAAAAAGAGATAAATGCTAAGCTGGACGACTCGTTTTTTAGCATAAGCTCTACGAGTACAAAACGAGTTGCAAAAACGGCCACTGTAAAACGATCACTGACAATCATAATGCAAAACGTATCAGTTGAGAAAATGGCAGAAACAACAGGGCAAATAATGAACGCAGCAGAGGGTAAAGCCACATTTAGATCAGTTTCCGTTATCACTACCGAGAAGCGTGGCTGGACCAAGATGAAAATTAAAATAACAGAAGACCAAATTGAATATCACACGCATATGAACGTTGATTTTGATTGATTGATTGATTAGCGTGTACGGCCAAAGGCGAACCAGAAACTCCCGGAATGCCGGGCACCACCGCACACCCGTCTTACATATAACAAAACCGAAGGAATGGAAGGAATGTTAGTTGTGACAAACTCGACCCAGTTACTGACACTTAAGCGATCGATAGGTAATATTTTTGTGGTGTAAGGAACGGAAAGGCATGTTAGCAATGACAGAATTGGTCCGGTTACCCGGTAGCCAATATTCAAACTACTGTTAGCACAAGACAATTACATTTTTAATGAACTGCTCTGCGTTTTAGTTTTTATCTGAAATTATAAATTAATTAATTTGTAACATAATAAACTAATAATATCATTATATAATTTCTGCAAGCCATAGACTGTAATAAACTGGATTAGTTTTCCCCTGAAAATACAAATTTATTAATTTATCCCATAATAATATAATAATGTATAAGAATACGTCAAAATAAATATAATAACATAATAATATAATAATGTAACAATATAATAATATAATAATACCATAATTTAATTTAATTTTGTAAGATTGATATTTACAAATGATTACAGGTACAACTATAGCCTTACCACCTTTGGAAAGGAGGACAGTTAAACTTTTGTTTTAAATACTGCTAGCGACAAAAACCTTTTACCATTTTGCAAGTCCAAACAAAACATCGACGCATCCATTTTGGCAAATCTTCACTAATGAAACATCTTGAAAAAGCTGCCCAAATAATTACAGTTCTGTTTATAGCGGGCAATAAAGACAACCATCTCGTCAATATATGCCGAAGAATTTCTTTAAATTCAATTTTCGAGTAGTTACAAAATTCAATCTGTTGTGGTCGACGTTAAAATCATCGTAGCGGCGTTAAAAACGTTTCATAAAAATAAACTTTCATTAAAAATCTACCCTCGGTCCTCGATTCATTTTCTTACCATCCATTTCTTTCGTTGTGGTTGCGTTTAGCACATGCTTTATATCATTGTCTTCAAAATAGCGTTGGAACAACTTACACGTATAAGCGTATTAGGAAATGGTTCAAGCTGGTCGATATGCACGGTATTCAATGGTATTGGTATCTTATCAATCGGATGTAATTCCCCTTCCTTTTGTCCTTATAGTGCTTTTGTTTATCCCCAATTCTCTCGAGCATCTTTATTGACCGAGCGAGTAATGACGCACAATAGGTTATGATCTCGACGAAGGCTAAGGTTTCCATTTAGTATGAATGATAGTTTTGTTCACATTCGGTGGTCTGTCTTTTTAAATAGGCCACAGGGCAACTTTTTTTTATACTGATTGACTTGCAACAAAATTCCACGTAATCCTTTCGATCAAGCATCGGTAATCACTTCATGTTTTAAATTAGGGTCTGATATTGCGATTCCCTAATTAAGAATATAAACGCGGTACTGCTTTCAAAGTTTTGCATACACTGTAGTAGTATCTGAGTTCTGTTCTTCGGCTGTGGAAAATTTACATCGATATCTGTTTTTGTTCTTCTGGGTGTAACTCGCGATCCTGACACTTCATATCCTAAAAATTATACCTTGGGTTTAAAGAAATCGCTATTTTAAAGAAATCGCTATACTTGGTGCATCCAGATGATAAATCCAAAACGGTGAAATAATTAGCTCCGAATAAACGTTGAAGTTCCATAATTGCTAAAGGATATCGGTCTTTCACCATTATAGCGTTTACTTGTCGATAATCTTGACATGCTTTTCTCTCCTGTTTTCTTTTTATTATTGGTATTAATTTTTTTTTTAACATAACCATTCGACCGTTTTTACTCGTTCACATTCACCACAGTTCTTTCCAGTGCTTCTTTTTGTTATTTGCATTCCAGGGTCACACTCTACAAAATAATATATTTATTTTTTTAGTGGAGGACATTTTAGTGTACGTGGAGGACGGAGGCAATTTCTTACGAAAGGAGAACTGTCCTCCACAAAGGAAACCATACCTCATTATCAAAATGTAACACTAATATTGCGGCCAACGGTTAACCAGAATCTTTCGAAATGCCAGGCACCACCATACACCCATACTAATAATAATTATTAATTTAATATCTGTAATCTGCTATTTCTCTGAAAAAAAATTCCATTTATAGACCATTTTCTACAAGCCCTAAGTTGTAGCAAAGTGAACTTGTTTTAACCTAAAAATTAGAAAATAATTAATCCATCCCGCTATTGCCAAAAATAACCAAAAATTTGCCAAACATCCAACCTAAACTAACTTCCCAAATCGACTAACTAACACTACCTACAGTTTTCATAAAAATACACACACACACAAATATAATAAAAATTACAATCATTCCTGTCAAACTACAATGTAGGTCAACCTACAAAAATCCGCCACAAATCTATGTAAGCTCATCACTCACGCCGCTATTTATTAATTTAACGTCAAAACAATCCCCCTGCCGCCCAACACCACAGCTCTCCTTCAACCACTGAACCAAGGCTACAGCCACATTCGAATCCTATTACATTCGTTGCAACCCCGACAAAACATTGTCGAATCCAGATATGATAGTGCCTCAACTGCGAAAAACTTCACGACCCTAACCCGTGTTAAAACTTAATCGCGCACAGCCAAAGAACCAAAGCCTCCACTCAATTCGTGCTGGAAAAAAACAATGTCCTGACGTAGCTCTAGCAGAAATCACCATACCGTCATTTACAAATAAGGTGGGGATGTGCATCCGACGATATGAGCAAAACTGACATTCAAAAATCAATTCGAAGACGTCTCCAAACACAAATATCGAAGAACATTATGCAAGCGCACACAAAATAACCCCAAAATGAGCTATAATTAAAATGGGAGAAATAGACTCGGCCAGAAGCTTGATGAACTTTTTTACGGATAATGCTCCCCATGGATCAGTCGGATTCAACGCAGTTTTAATACTATATATATTTATGTATATATATATATATATATATATATATATATATATATATATATATATATATATATATATATATATATATATATATATATATATATATATATATGTATATATATATATATATATATATATATATATATATATATATATATATATATATATATATATATATATATATATATATATAAGATCGAAATATAATCACACGCATATGAACGTTGATGACAGAAAATTGATCTATGTCACGAGGGGAGCACATTCTTCTCCGAATCCAGAAGAAAAATAACTAAATCTTCGAGAGATTCACCACATCTACTGTTCCAAGTAGTTATCGACAACCCAACGCCTGTCGCAAGTCACCTGGTAGAAGAAACGTGGTCTAGCCCAGGTGACTCAATGCTGAAGTTTCGGCCACACATCGCTAAATTGCGGCAGAAGTTTCCGTTTCATAAAATGCAAGGAAACCCACGATGCGAGAACTCCACCAAAAACCGGCAACCAGCAGAATGTTAACTGCGGTTAAAAACATCCAATTACAGCCAGTGTCAGGTGAGAAAAAGACTTTTATCCAATATTTCTCCGCAGGTCCTACCCAATTTCCATATGGTCTTGGCTCACGAAAGTTGGGCCAACGGCTAGCAATCTTCACGGCTCTATAGACCACCCACTTCTTCGAATAACTGTTCTCGCATACTTCAAGACCGCAAACAGTTATTTGGGATAAACCTCACTGACCTCAAAAAAAATGTGACCACTTCTTCGTTGAAAACGGTCGGGTTCCATCAACTATAATACCGTTGAAAAACGGTTTGCTTTTATAAAATTCGTTTCCTCGCTTACGCCCTTCACGATTTAGGATAAAAGGCACGATTTAGGACATATTTTTAACTCCAATATTAAAGTTATCTCGGCAGGTAACTTTAATTCACGCCACACCATATGGAGATGCCCAAATAATAACCACAATGGTCGTTCACTTCTTAATTTTTGCAATAATCCCAATATCCAATTAAAAGCTCCTAACGAACCAACATTCCCAAGAGGAAACTCCGTTCTTAATTTGGTTCTATCTAAAAATATCTCTCTAGTTACTTGGCCACGA
The DNA here is from genome assembly GCA_963556175.1 of Tipula confusa. Classification (NCBI taxonomy): domain Eukaryota; kingdom Metazoa; phylum Arthropoda; class Insecta; order Diptera; family Tipulidae; genus Tipula; species Tipula confusa. The sequence continues at coordinate 114,583,594 of OY744477.1, forward strand.
ATCTTGCATGAATTTTCTTCAGATCACAATACATTTGATTGTATTCACAATCCCTTTCAAGACCCAAGAAGAAGTAACAAATTTATTTTGCTACTACTCCCAAGCCGACTGGATGAAATTTAAAATTCATGTTCATCAAAACCTCTCAGAAAATTCTGAAATCTCTACCACTACTGAAATTGAGGAAAAAAAGGTCAGGTTAAGTAACGTAATCAAACTTGCCATCAAGGAAACTATACCCCTCATTCAGAGAAAAGACACCTTAAAAATTCCTCCTGAGCTCCAAAACCTCATTAAACTACGCAATCGAATGCGTCGGCTCTCTTATAAATACCCTGGGTGTATTTTGAAATATGACGTTAATTTTTATTCCAATAAGAAAATTCTGAATGCACAAGCAGAATGCTTAAAATTCCCGATATGTCTTCGGAAATTTTCATGAAATTCGACATTTAGTGGTTAAAATCAAAATGTGATTACATTCAACCACGAGATCTGGAATTTAATGAAAATTCCTGATCTCATTCATGAAATAAAAGGACAGTGAGTACGTTGGCTGGGTCACGTTCTACGAGTCGCTCCTAAACGAATGGTGTAGCGATCCTTGAGAGGAAAGGCGCAGTGGTCGCTGTCGGTGACGATAGCTTCTCGGGGTAGAGAACGACATGTCTTCTTGGAGTTGTCTAGAACAATATAAGGAATAAGCTCGAGACTAAATCCAATGAAACCAGCAAGTAGATTAAGTACAGGAAGACCGTGGATTTGGTACTCCGAATCTGGAGATGTAGTTCTCCACAAATGTTCGGGCAATCGTAACTGCAGAGATGCCTCTTATACAGTACGCTTTTGGCAATCGAGTGAAACGATCGACACAGGTGTGTAGATATGTATATCCATTAGAAGGTGGAAGTGGTCCCACTACATCTAAATGGATATGTTCGAAACGTCCCTGTGGAACGCTGAAATGCCCATGTTGGGACTTAGTGTGTCTTGTGACCTTGCCTCTTTGACAGGATAAACAGGAGTTCACCCAGTGAGCTACATCTTTATTCATACTGGGCCAAAAATATTTAGTAGATATTAGCTTCCAAATGGCTCGGATGGTTGGATGCGAAATATTATATAGTGCATTAAAAATGGTTCATCGCAGTGGTTCTGCGATATACGGACGGTTGTTGCCCGTTGAAGTTTCGTAGTAAATTGCTAAGTCTTTCGTAGTAAATTGCTAACTGAGACACAAAATCCAAGTGGCAAGTTTGTCGCGGGTTGCGCTCAGCCTTGGATTGAATCGCTCGAGTGAGCGGTTTCTGGTCGATGTGGTCTGTAAAATTTCGACCTTCAACATAGTATTTGAAAATGTTTGATCGCTTGGTAGACAGCTAGTAGCTCTCTATCGAATGCGGAATATTTTTTCTCTGCTTTCGAAAGTTTCTTCGAAAAGAAACCAAGCGTCTCCCTGTCCCCATTATTACAATGTTGCAACACGGTGCCTACAGCAGTGCTAGAGGAGTCGGTTGTGATACTAAGCTTAGCGTCGTGTATTGGATGTGCCAATAACGCAATGTGAGCTAAAGTGGATTTTAGCTGGTCGAATGCCTGTTGGCATTCGTCTGGCCAGAAGAAGTTCTTCTGAGTTTTGGGCTTCTTTAGTAAAATTGTCAAATGGGTGTGGATAGGGGCTAAGGTTTCCACTATCCTAGGCATGAACCTGTGGTAATAATTTATCATGCCGATAAATTGCTGGATGTGCCTGATGGTTTGTGGAGCTGGAAATTCCCGAATGGCGTTAATTCGTTCAGTGGACGGCAGAATACCATTCGGGGTAATCTTGTGACTGAGGAAATTGAGGGAGCTAGTGCCGAAAATGCATTTCGCACTGTTGATGCTTACCTCGTATTCAGAAAGTTTCTGAAACAATGTTTTCAGGTGAAACATGTGTTATTCCTCCGAAGTTGTGGCTACAAGGATGTTGTCAATGTAGACAAACACAAATTCGAGATCCTTGACGATCTCTTTGATGAACCGATTGTGCGGGCATTCAAGTAAACTCGAATAAACTAAATGGAGTAGTTATTGCCGTCTTGTGAATATCCTCAGGTACGACTTGGATAAGATGATAAGCTCGGACCAAGTCGATCTTCGAGAATATCTTACAACCTTGTAGGTGCATGGAGAAGTTCTGTATTTGGGGAATAGGGTAACGGTCAGGTACCGTTACCATGTTCAACCTGCGGTAGTCCCCACATGGTCTCCAATCTTGGTTCTTCTTTTGGACTAAGTGAAATGGACATGATACTGGTGATGCTGATTTCCGACTTATTCCCAGTTGTATTATGTGTTGGAATTCGGTTGTGGCCACTTTGTGTCGGATCGGATTCAATCTTCTTGGTCTGGACAACGGTAGATGTCCTGTAGTTACTTTATGTGGTGTACTACATTATGCATAATGGGCGCGTTGTAATTCGGCGCAGCTGTTAAAGAAGGAAATTTTTGTTAATAGCTTGCCGTACCCGTTGTCATTCAGGAAGTTCCTGGGCGAAGTGTGTTCGCTTGTGTCTGTCATTGATCGACAGTTGCGTGACTGAATCAATCAGCTTCTTATTCTTAAGGTCGACTAGTAAGCCGTATTTATTAAGAAAGTCGGCACCAATGATAGGGCGATTCACGTTTTCGATCGTGAATGCATGCGGAAAGTTTCGTCTTAGACCAATATCAATACTTGCAGCAATTTGCTTCTTTTGGTATTGATAGTGGTACCATTGGCGGCTGACATAACTAAGTCGTTGTTGACTCGCGTTTTGAGGTTTATACACGTTGTATAGGGAATGACGCTTATGTCAGCGCCAGTGTCTATCAGAAACGTGAGTTTATTCTGTCCTTTATAAGTCCCTTATAAAGGCTAATGTAATTCAGTCTATGGTCAGCCGCGCCAACCGATAGACCTATTAGTTTGGGGAATTTGTTATTCCTCAAAATCACCTTTTTATCAGGAAAACGTTATTTCCCGGTTGTTTTTACCTGTTGATTAGGAAAATCACACGGTGACGTACAATTTTCGGCTTTGTGTCCGAGTTTTGTATGATAATAACACCAAGCTGGTTGCTGGCGGACTTGGCGTCTGCTTCCTTATCTTGCTGTGGTATCAGTGCTATCTGAGTCAGGTAGTTTCCTGATCCATAGCTGGATGATAAGTGGCGCATTACATCGGCCGGTGGCCAGTGTCTTAATTTGGCGTAAGAGTGTCTTAATTCGGCGTTGTCTGCTTGGTCAGGACAGTTTTTAGGTAGTACCTATCGTTTGCAGGAGGTTCTTGCAGAACGTCATCGATCATCACCGCTTGTTGGGGCGACAAACAACTGATCGCTTGTGCGAACTTTTGTTTGTCGCTTGTGACTTTGTTTGCGTCTCTATCGTCTTGAACCAGGATTCCGGATTAGTAATCGAGAATTATGGGAGACGTATGCCACTGGCAGAGATATTAGCCACTCCCTGTTTTTTAGTATCATCATCACTATTAGACATGTTGTCTATTGCATATCACTAATTAAAAAAAACGCAACAGCAAAGAAAACTGTAGTAAAATTACAAGGCTGCGCGTTGCGTGCTAATGTAAACCACGTGGTTTACAATGATAAACCATTGGCCGTAAAAACGGAAGTCAGGGTCACCAAATATAGGTTAAAACATCCCAGTAAGGAATACATATAGGAATAAATCATCACGTCGGGGTCACCAAATATAGGCTAAATTACTTCCCAAGTAGAGAATAAAACTGACGCCAGATTAAATAAAATAGGCACACTGATAAGAGCTACATTGTTATTCTTGGACTGCCATAACGAGAGAACATCAGTTTTATATTTCTCGGAAAGATTTCTAGCCATAAAAGATAATTAGTCCAGATATGATAATTCAAAAATAATTTGCGTTGTGTTAGTCCCTAGTGCGCTATATGACCAAATCGATATCTAAAATGTATAGACTCTTTACAAACGTATTTTTGTCCCTCATTCTCTAATAAATCAAAATCCATCACACATGTGATGTGAATAATCGATGTCCCTCTCCATATACCGAGAGTAAAACTCGAAAGACAATAAATATAATTAATTTTAACTTCAATATATCAAACCATTTAATGGCACATACAACACAAAAACCATCTACATAGTCGAACATGAAATTATATCCAATTCGATTAAAATGTACCACCTAAAAATATTCCATTTCTCTAACTTTTAATCTCATACTTCCTTATAACATGAATCTATATCGCATTATATACGAGAGTAGTATAGATATTGTTTGTAAGAGTATGTACCATAATTTCCCAAATTCACCCCGAACGAAAATTGTCACAACATCCTTTCTGCTACCACTTCTTCAACTTTATTTTTTTTTTCATCTTAGATACATTTTTATTAGGTATGAGTGGTATGACATTCAATAGTGATAACACACAAAAAAAAAAAATCGAAATGATGATGATGATATGAGTTTATCTGGATTTTATGTCGAAGATAAAATTTCAACAAAAAACAAAAAAAAAAAAAAAAAAATCTTCAAAATGAAGAAATCATGGTAAAAAATATTTTCATTTTCTTATTATTTATTTATTTTTATCTTAAAACAAGTACTCACCCAAATCGTATATATGTACATGATGTAGTAGAGGGTGGCAAACAATCCGTATACAAAAGAAAATTTTCTGGTAATCTGCGAACATTTTTATTTCGCAATTCAATATGGTATTTGTGTATATGCTATGACAATTTGTATTTTCTTCGAATATAAGCATACAAAATTGCATCTTGCATTATATTGGATATTGTAGTCAAAATATATAGAGATGAAGATTTTATTTTTACGGTATCGATAAGACAATATGTGTCGGTACGTGTTTGTATTAATCGAATGAATTTTACTTGACCTAAGTTCCTAAATCTAATAAAAACTTCTTAAAATGGAATACTAATAAGTTGCAATAGAACATATATTATAGAAAATGTTTAATGTCGGTTCTGTCTATCAGTTTAACATAGACACATATTATAAACATTAGAATGGGTCTGAGTTGGCAACATTGAAATTTTTACAACCATGATCTAACGAATTAACTTAATTGCGTTTACGTATACTTAAGGGAGAACTTTGATAAATTTGTATCCGATTTACATGTTTTTGTTGAACGACCGTCTGTAATTTTTCTCAGTTAGATGTCGATTTATGACCTTAAATATTCCCAAACCAAAATATGATCGTACAAAATCAGTTTTAGGCGCTTAAAATATGCTTCGAAAATTAGGCTTTCGGGAAATTTATTTTTCTTTTATATATTCGGGAATAAAGTTAGCGAAGTTGATCATTGAAGATATCGGTCGTTTTTTTTGTCGATCTCTTCGTGTAAAATTTAAAATTTTTTATTTAATTTTATTTTGTTTAAAATGTGTGAGTGGGTGTGTGATAATTTGTGAAATAGTGAAATGGATCGGAAGCTCTGTCGCTTTTCCAGAGAACAAGTATCAATGCATCATTTAATATTCGGATCATAAAACGATTGAATATTGATAAACATTGTGTTCTAAAATTCACTTACATTTTTGTATTTACATTTTTATTGTGTTAGTTTAACAAGTTACTATTTGGTTTGTAAGACCAAACTTTGTTAGACTAGCGAAGTGATCTAATTAAATTACCACGGGTGGGGTTTAATTAGATTTTTCCTGTGGCCTATGATATTCATGTTTTCACGTCAACAAGAAACAAAACTGCTTATATTGCAGTTTTATATTATTTGATTTAAAGTTAAAACCCATGTTGAGTAGTCAACATATTCCGCTGCCATCCTGATGTCTCTTAACTGGAACTACAAGTTGAGGGAGTTATTCGAGCCGTTGAACTATTGGTTGAGGCGTTACCTTCTGATTTGAATCTGTGATCATATCACACTGGCCTGCCTCTTGCGGCTCATCTACTGGTAGTACGGATATTTTGGTGATTGCTCTTTTGTAGAGAGCATTTCCCGGGCCTCGAACAGAAACTACACGTACCAACCCGTCCGCTCCTGGATGGGTTTCTACAATCCTAGCTCTTACCCATTTTGTGGGAGGTAGATTATCTTCAATTAGAAGTACAAGATTTCCTATTTTAAGCTGCGGCGTGGGTTGAAGCCGTTTTGGTCGTTGTTGTAATCGTCGCAGTAGTTACTCCACTTATTCCAAAAGTCTTGCCTCAGTTTTTGTAACATCTGCCATCTTGACAAACGATGCATGTTTATATGAGCTAGATTTTCTTCTGGTAGTTAGTGATGAACCAATTAAAAAGTGGCCAGGTGTTAGGACTTCAAGATCTGATATATCATTGGACATTGGACATAGTGGCCTTGAGTTAAGAATGGCTTCTATTTGATTCAGCAATGTTGTCAATTCCTCATAGGTTAGTGTTGTATGTCCTATAATCTTTTTTAGATGGGTCTTAACTGATTTTACACCAGCTTCCCATAATCCACCAAAATGAGATGATGCAGGCGGTTGAAAGTGCCAGGTTATTCCTTCTGTTGATAATTGTTGGGCAACAATATCATTGAATTTTGTTGTTTGTTCTTTTTGTAACCTTTTCAGCTGATTATTGGCTCCAACAAAATTCGTGCCATTGTCACTGTATATGTCAGTGCATTTCCCACGCCTAGATATGAACCTTTTAAGTGCTGCAATAAAGGATTCTGCAGTGAGGTCCGTTACTAATTCTACATGTATTGCTTTGGTTGCTAGGCAAACAAAAATGGCCATATATGCCTTGTAAGTTTTGCACCCTCTTCCTTTTGTTGTTTTTACTTACACCGGACAGGCGTAGTCCACTCCGGTGTGTGTAAAGGGACTTGATGGCTGAACTCTTGCCGACGGTAGGCTTCCCATCAGTTGATGATTCCCTGGATTGATTTTGAATCTGTGACATATAACGCATTTTGAAATTATTGATTTAGTTGTGATTTTGCCTTTTATAATCCAATAATTTCTCCGCACGAATGATAGGGTGAGTTCTATTCCCCCATGCATCATTTTTGCAGGAAGTATAGCTGGATGTTTCTCTTCATAGGTCAACAATGATTTTTGCAGTCTGCCTCCTACTCGAAGAATTCTCTCTGAATCTAGAAAGGGATTCAATGCCAACAGCTTATTTTTCCCATCTAAACCTTTATTTGTCATTAGCTGGGTTATCTCTATTTTGAAACAGCTGAGTTGTGTGTACTTCACGATAATCTTCTCAACTTCATTTAAATCGTATTTATTTACTGTGATTTTTCTACACCTTCTTGTAAAATGTATTACTATTCTTACAATCCTCTTTAATTTATTGAAACTGGATATTTTATTTATTATGAAGCTTATCCTGTCATCATCTTCTTCCATAGTGGTAGTTAGATTGGTATTTTTTATTTCTGTTTCTTCTAGTTCCTCCAGCTTAAAGTAGCTTGGAGGTTCCGACAAGTTGTCATGCTTGGTTTTGAGCCAATGAGGCCCTGACCACCAGAGTTTATGATTTATCAATTCATCAACCGTTGTTCCGCGGCTGGCGCAATCAGCTTGATTATCTTTTGACTTAATATGTCGCCATTGCTGTGGTTCAGTGAGATTTCTAATTTCTGAAACTCTGTTGGCAACATAAGTTTTATGTTTCTGAATGTCTCCTTGTATCCGTGCCAAAGCTATGGTTGAATCGGTCCATGCAATAGTTGGTGCTTGTTGTATCTGCAATGCTTGTTTTACTTCTTTAAGTAACTTGGCCAACAGAAGAGTGCCATTTAGTTCTAGCCTCGGTAATGTCATTTTTGATTTTGTCGGTGTGACTCTTGTCTTGGCAGCTATGAGACTGGTGCTTACTTCGTGATCTCTGTTTGTTACTTTTAGATAAACAGAAGTGGCATATGCTTGTTCTGAAGCATCACTGAAGCCGTGAACCTCGATTTGAGATTCGGGTGTGGTATTTGTCCATCTCGGAATTTTCAGTTCGTTGAGTAGTTTTAATTTGTCTGTGTAGTTTAACCACTGTCTGGCTATTGCATCCGGAACTGGTTCATCCCAGTTTAGGCCCATGAGCCACATCTTCTGCAACATTATCTTCGGTGTTATTACTATTGGTGATAGCCATCCTAAAGGATCAAATAGCTTAGCAGTGGTGGATAGGATATTCCGCTTTGTTAGAGAGTCACTCAAAAATGATAGATTTATCTTAAACTCAAATATATCCACTTGAGGCTTCCAAAAGAGCCCAAGAGCTTGTATGCTTTGATCGACCTCTATTTTATGCGATTCAGTCAATGCTTTAACATCTACGTTGCTCAACAGCTCTGTATGGTTGCTTGCTCATTTTCTTAAATTGAAACCTCCTACTTGAAGTAGTTTAATTAGTTGGGTTTGAATGGTTAATGCTTCTTCAATTGTACTGCAGCCTGTCATGAGATCATCGACGTAAAAGTCTGTTTGTAGCACATTGCATGCCCTTGGAAAATTCCCTTTTTCGTCTTCTGCTAGCAGTTGTTCCATAAGTAACTGTTTTAAGTTGATACTCTTGAATTTTTTCTGAAGGCGAGTTTCGCCATAAAATTCGTTGAAAGTCTCTATCTTTTTTGTTTATCCAGATCTGCCGAAACATTTTCTCTATATCGGCTGTGATGACGTATTTATGCTTTCGCCATCTCATTACTATATGCCATAGATCTTGTTGTATTTTTGGACCAGCATACATAATGTCATTTAACGAATGTCCATTGATTGTTTTGGCGGAGGCGTCAAAGACTACTCTTAACTTTGTTGTAGTGCTTGATGGTTTGAGGACAGCATGATGAGGCATGTAGAATATTCTGTCTTTTAACTTTGATGGGTGAACCTTTTCCATGTGTCCGAGATATTCATACTCTCGTATAAATTGTTTATATTGTTTGGCCAGTTCATCGTTCCTAATGAGTTGTTTTTCAATTTGAAGAAACCTTGCTGTCGCCATTTTTTTAGAATCTCCTAGGTCTGGTTGCTGTCGAAATGGTATTCTAAGGTTGTATCTACCGTTTGATTCTCTTTTGTAAGAATTCTGAAAATGGTGTTCACACGCTTCCTCGTCAGAAGTGTGTTTTCTTAGTGGATGTAGTTCCTCTATTTCCCAGAATTTCTTAAGGGTTTTTTTAATTTCCTCTATTGCGTTTTCCTTGGTTGTGATTGCGACGGTTTTTGTCAACGGATCGTTTGTTGACTGTGACATATTAGACCTTCCCAAAATTATCCAACCTAACTTGGTGAGCTGAGCAATTGGTTGTTGGTTGTTTACTCTTAATATATCCGGTAATACTATATCGGCATAGTAATCAGCACCAAGAAGCAAGTCTATTGGAGCTGCTATGTGGAAATGAGGATCAGCCAACGGGTTTAGACTACCCCAACTCTGAGTTTCTATTTTTTTCCGTGGGTGGTTGTCTGTTATTTTATTCACAACATGTGCTTCTATCTGTAGATTATACAATGATTTAAATCGAGGCATAATCGATAGTCTGGCAGATTTTTTGATTACTTCTTTTTTATTGGCGCAGATGCCTGTAATCTGCAATTCTGCGCTGCATGTTTTTATTTGCAATCTGTCTACTGCGCTGGAGGTTATGAACGTGGCTTGTGAGCAAGGATCTATGATAGCACGTAAATAATAGTCTTGCCCATTTTTAGTTGCTGTCTTTACTAGTGCGGTTGGTAATAGCACGTACGTATCATTTGTTCTAATTTGTAATGAAGTACTGCTGTTGTTTTGCTGATTCGGAATTGGTTGTTATTTTTGTAGTTTTTCCAACCTTCCTATCGTGTAGTAGTTGGTGATGCCATCCTTGGCATTGTTGACAAGATGGATGAGATCTGCATTCAGTTAACGCATGGTTGTTTTTGAAGCAATTTCTGCATAGTTGTAATAATGTTACTAGTTGATTTTTGTCGAGTATGTTCATTGATTTGAATTTAGAACAGTTTTCAAGTTGATGATTTTGCTTGCAGAGATCACAGGTTTTTATTGGATTCGTTGTTAATAAAGATGTTCTGGTGCCCATTGCTGGTTTCCGAACATTCGCAGTTTTTTCTAGAAAAACTGCTTCCAATGCCATAAAGCGTGGTTCAAGAAACTTCATGAAACTATCCAGTGATTGAAGTTCTCTTGAATTTTCTATCGACGTTTCATATGACCTTAGAGAGTCATGATCCAGTTTTTTGCCCAATACGTAGATAACTATTTGATCCCATGAATCAGTGTTGATTGCATGTAGACAATCTCTAGTGGTATCGTATAAAACCCTTATGGCTGATGCGGATTCATTATTTATTGCTGGTTGCGACATCAAGGTATGAATGTATTTCGTTAGGTTTGCTCTGCGATTATCGTAACGTTCTTTAATTATATTCCATGCCGTTTCGTAGTTTGCTTCCACAGACTGTAGGTGATTTATTAGTTTAGCGGCTTGGCCTCCAATGTGGGTCTTCAAATAATTAATTTTGTGGGTATTATTTAGTGCTCCGTTGTTGTGCACTAATTGTTGAAATACGTCTTGAAATGCCATCCATTTCATGTGCTCTCCACTAAAATGGGGTATTTGTATTTCTGGCAGCTTGATTTCTGCTGTTCGATTGCTACCGGCTTTATGCTGCCTAATTTTTGTGATGACTTCTACTACTATGTCATCATATGCTTTGCGTATACCATCGTAGTACTCATCTGTGAAGTATTTAGTTGTTGTTTCTTCGGTCTCTGATGTCTCCAGGCATATGGTTTCGTGCACCTCTGTGATACCGTTTATCATTTTCTCCATGTGAGTTAATGATAAGTCCAATGATGCATGAACTTCTTGTCTTTGTATTTTTTCTTGTGTGAGTCTTATTCCCTTGTATAAGCTCCTCATTTTGATGTCTTGTTGTTTTAGAAGTCGGCTGAATGGTGTTGTTGGTTGATGTTTGGCCGGCTCGGTTGGAAATTGAAAATATTCCCCCGGTTTGTTGTACGATAAGGTTGGTGTAGATGGTGGGCCGCTATTGAGATGCTTTTGCATTTCATCTATAAAGGTTTTATAGGTGTCCAACAATTTCTTTCTATTTTGAGAATATGGATGGGTCGTCTCTAATGTTGGTGTAGCGTCCCGAATTTTATCATCGTTGTTTGCGTACTCCTGATACACTGCTTTTAGTGCTGCTATCTTGTCCTCAAGATATCTTGTAGTCTTTCTCGAGTCTCCATCTTTTTTATAGTTGGAGTACAACTGGAACAACTTTTCCGCTATTTCGCCCTGTTGTTGTAGTAATGGGTCCATTCTTCTATAGCTTTTGTTGTTATTTTGATATTTTGCCGGTTGTTATTATCCGGCTCGAAGGACCAATGTTAGTTTAACAAGTTACTATTTGGTTTGTAAGACCAAACTTTGTTAGACTAGCGAAGTGATCTAATTAAATTACCACGGGTGGGGTTTAATTAGATTTGCAAGAAGTAAAACTGTATTTCTTTTATGGTCAATTTTATTCTACCTTTATTTAATCATTTACATGAGTATTTATATAAATTTTAAACCTAAAACTGCTGATCTACACAATAAAAGCGTATTATTTCCTGTGGCATATTGTCACGGTACCACCTAGTGTGCGATAGAATAAGTGTAAATATATGAAGATTTCTCTAAGCTTAACCTTAGAGACATCTATTAGATATCGATAGTACTGGTAGTATTAAAAATTGAGCAAATTAAATGTAGTAGTGACATCTCGATAGAAGTAGAAAGTTCGAGATATTTTGATTTGTGTATATAAGCGAATCGATGTTGTATGCGAGGAATAGTTGTACTTGAACTACGAAAGCGATAACAAGCGGTTAAAATAAAAAGTGATAGAAAGTGATAGTAAGTGATAGTAAGTGATAGTAAGTGATTTTTATTGTTAAATAAAGTGAACAGTGATTTTTGTAAAATAAAGAATTGGTAAAGGAACTAAGTTGTGAATAATTGTGTTTTATTGAGGCAATTATTGTCTGTGAAAGTGAACAGTGTTAAAGTGGAACTTGTGTAGTTTTGTGAAATTTGTTAGTGAACAGTGGTGTTCGGGTAGTTATTCACAATCCAGAGATACGAACTTTAAGTGACAAGGCAAGAACGTAGCAATATTCATGTTTTCACGTCAACAAGAAACAAAACTGCTTATATTGCAGTTTTATATTATTTGATTTAAAGTTAAAACCCATGTTGAGTAGTCGACAATTGTGTTTGAGTCATGTTACATAAATTACAATGTGCATCTCTGTCTAATCGTTCTGAGTTTATCGAAACAAAACGATATTAACAGTTTATAGTGTCGCAACCACTATTGTTGTGCGATTCTCATGTTTAATTTTATAAAAAATGTGTGATTCTTGCGGTAATAGAAGCAAATATGACTAGCAGGGATTCAAACCATTTAAATTTTATTCACAACCATAATCTTATAACCATTTTAGTATTAATTTTTATGCACACATTCAAATTTTTATTTAAATATTTAAACAGTTTTATTTTTATAGGATGTATTAATAATTGTACATCTATGGCTATGTCATAACTAAATGGTTTTTTGCAGAAATTAAAAATGGTTTTAGTTTATTTGTTGTGATTGAGTAATACGGAAAGAATTACAGACATAGATAGACAAAACATTTTTTAGGCTTTAAATTTGGGTTCTGGCATAATCATGATACTAATATTATATTATGTTATTATGTATAAATTAATTTGGTGGATATTGATGTGGATCGAGATGGATTTGTATTGGATCGAGTTTCTAGTAATTGTATCAGTGTGTTTAGTCATAGGGTGTTCTGATTTGCATATTGTCCAAACGCAGAGATATATGAAGGTGCACCATATATGAAAAGTAACCCTGTTTGACTTTCATTTGTCCATTGCATACAATATAAAATTATGGTTTGTTGTTGTAGGATGAGTGGAAACACAAAATATAAATACATATTTGAATATATAGGTGACAGTGGAGTCAATAAGATAATGATTTTGTAGCCACAGTACAACTGCAATAATGTTTTTAAAAGAGAGGCACGACCGCCCTCTTTCGGTTTTGTTATATGTAATACGGGTGTACGGTGGTGCGCGGCATTCCGGGAGTTCCTGGTATGTCCTTAGCCATACATTCTAACCAATCAATCAATCAATCAATCAATATTCGGGAATAAAGTTAGCGTACAAGGCTTGGACCTCCTCTATCTCTTTTGGCGTAGTACCTGGAATTTCCTGTACCACGCCAAAAGAGATAGAAGAGGTCATTTAAGAGAGAATCTCAACTGCAAGGTACTTGAGGCGGCTAAAAAGAACATAAGATGGCGTAGAGAGTTTTGCAAACAAATTTTACCTAAGTCGGCTGGCAGGTGATCTCCTTTAGCAAGTTATAACGAAACTCTGGGTGAACCTGCTAATAATCAACGTATAGGGACAAATACATCACGGAATAATACTTGGATACTCTAAGCACAGTTACTTGTTGGATCCCAAATACCAGTAGAGAGCGAGAGATTAGATAGTGAATTTGTATGACTGAAGTGTAGCCAATTTTCAGCTGCTATATTACTCCAAATGGGGGTATTGATATTTTCCAGCATAAATTAGATGCATTGGAGGACGCAAAGTAAAGATATTTTCCTAGCCTTAATTTATAGAGGGAAAACGCATCTGTAACAAGAAACGAGGACACTGACTTGCGCTACGATGGGGTGATACAGTGCATGATCATACAGAGCATGTGAGGCATTAATGTGCCGGGGAAAAATACTCCATGGAAATGAAAAGTTCGAATATTGATGAATAAATGAAATTGCTGAGCATAGAATATGATGCCTAAGATTTAGACATTGAGCCACGAGAATGAGAAGGATAGGAGAAATAACATCAGCAGCGTCAACACTGTTATATACAAACAGGCAAAAAAATCACTAAAAGTGATTCTTAAAAGCTATCCATGATCATAAAATAGTCATGAAAAAGATTTAACTTATGGTAAAGATTGGCTTCAAGCCCATTTATGAGTACTGAATATACACAAAGTATTGGTGACGCCCTGTTTCTTACTCACCCAGATAGAGAAGAAAGAAATGTAGTAGAAAATAGTGACATACCGCTCTTTATAGAAAAGACATTTCTCAATTTTGTTATGTCTATGAAAAGCAGGAAAGTTTATTTTAAGAGGCCCTAAAATAACTATCTGAAGTTGTCCTGTGTCTTTGCTCAACATGTACCTTAGGTCTGTGCCCAAAGGAATATTCTTTACAAAAAGAAAAGACTGGTTGGTACTGGTTAGCAAAGGCAAGAGAGATATATGATCTTTTCAGCGTATAGATCTATGCATTCGAAATGCATTGGAGTCTATTTTAAGGGTCACAAAATATTTAGTATGCTACAGAGATACATGAGTAAAATAATTTTATTTTTCAACACCACTGGACCCCATAAAAATAACTAAAATATTCCACCTATGGCGTCACTCTAATTGGCCTCACGGTTGGTGACTTCTCTGTTATATTGATGAGGGACACTGATGCTGCATAAAGAAAACTCTACCAGGGGATGAGAAGGGTGGCTGAGTGGATGGAATACTTTTCAAACTATCCCTATAGAACTCAAAATCTGATATAATAATAACAACAAGAAAAGTTATTCCACCCAATTGCCGATGCGGGGGGCATTGGTACATAAAGATAGTTCAAGTATCTCGGTATATAAGGAAATATTGAAGGTATCAAACTAAATAAACGAATACAACATGTCGGTATCGCAGCCTATAATGCTCTATGGATTCAAATTTTGTACTGAAGCAATGCGCATGGAAAAATACAGAATACAGAATGAACATGGAACGTGCTTAGCCTCTTAAGACCTGGAGATCTCCAGATCCTTTCGAACCAAGCAAAGAGTTACACATTAGACGTGCTTGCATTACAAGAGCTTAGATGGTCTGGGAGTGGGATCCATGACACCACCAATGGTTACACTCTTCATTACAGCGGCCATCAGAATGGAGGAGAATTAGGAGTTGGCTTCCTTATCCATCAGCGCGCGAAGCATCATATCATCGACTTCCGCCCCATAAACATCCGGATATGTACATTCAGGCTCCGCACTAAGAAATTTAACATCAAGATCGTTAATGTACATGCACCCACCGAAGATAAATCTGATGACATCAAAGATCTTTTCTTTGTCGAGCTGGAGGAAGTCATCAATAACATATCGCACCACGACATTAAAATCATCGTGGGCGACTTTAACGCAAAAATTGGTAGGAGTGCAGAAAATATATTGTATATCAGTCCTAACAGCCTGCACCTAACTAGTAAGAACAACGGCCAACGCGTCACCGGCCTGGCAATAACGTACAACTTAGTTGTATCAAGTACGTTTTTCCCACACAAAAGAATCCACAAAGTAACGTGGAGATTGAATGATGGAAGAACGGAAAACCAATTCGATCACGTCATGGTGTCTAAGAGAAATCCCACCAGCATATCCGACGTCAGATCTTACAGAAGTAAGATGGATAGCGATCATGTGCTTGTCATCTACGTTCAACAGACAAGCACAAAAGACAGTTTGATGGAATATCGATGCTTTAAAAGATCAAGCGTCACTGCAGAGTTACCAATCAGCTGTCACTATTTAGACCGACCCAATAACAACAAAGAAGCTCTTCCTAATATCCAGGAGCAGTGGCACGCTATACAGTCAGCCATAACCACCGCGACGCAAAGAATAAAAAAAATGGAAATTCCTTATGTCGTTCATGAAATAAAATGATAGTAAAGACGATGGCCCGGTCACGTTCTGCAAGCCGATCTTAAAGGGACAGTACAACAATTTACGAGAGGAAAGTTGTCATTTACAAGGCGCATAGGTTGGTTTTGGTCGACGATGGCTACTCGAGTTAGAAAACGACTTCTCTTCATCGGGTTGTCTAAAATCATACGAAAGAGCAAGCACGGGATCTGATGGCGCCAGATTAATGATTCACTACAAGCCAACAATAGCCTGTAAAACCTTGCTTATTTTTGATTCAGATTTACATCACATATCAGTGGATCCTATTGCTCAGAAGGTTACGGTCATGTAAATACGGTCAAACATGTGGGCATGACACTTAACTGTAGGATTAGTGGAAGAAACAAAATGTCCTGTATTAGATAGAAATTCCGTGCTATCATTACTGTTATATAATTTAGCACATCTAACAAAAAATTAACTTACGGTGTTAAGCTAACCAATTTGGTTACATCCCACAAAAAAAATATCAGTTATCAAAGATCAATTAGTGGCAACACCGTGGCGGCCACTAGTTAGTAATTTTTTGTGGAGTAAGGAAAAGAAAAGTAGGTCAGTAATGAAAGAATTAGCTCGGTTTCTCGGTAGCCAATATTCAAACTTCTGTTAGCATAAGACAATCAAAATGATAACGAATTGCTCTGTATTCTGTCATCTCTTATCAGCATCTCCAGTGTGCCACCATTCAACTGTAATATGCAATGTTTCTCAGAAAAAAAATCCATTAATGGGCTAATTTCTCAAAACCGTAGGTTGTAATAAATTGGATTAGTTTTTGCCTGAAATTTACAGTTAATTAATTTATTATATCATTAAAAATATAAAATTATAAAATTTATATTATATTTTAGATTTTAAAAAATTCGTTAAACATTACAAATCAATTGAATTAACCGTTTTATGACAAATACATAATTTATTCGCCAAAAATCTAATTTATATACACTTTATTTGACAGAAAACTTTAAAATTAATATAAATTTGTTTTTAAAAAAATTTATTAAATATTACAAATCAATTGAATTAACCGTTTTATGACCAATACGTCATATAATCACCGAAAATCTAATTTATTTACACTTTAATTGACACAAAACTTTAAAATTGGTACAAATTAGATGTAAAAAAATTTGATTTAACATTACAAATCAATTGAATTAACAGTTTTATGACCAATACGTCATATAATCATCGAAAATCAAATTTATTTACACTTTAATTGACACAAAACTTTAAAATTAATACAAATTGGATTTTTAAAAATTTGATTTAACATTACAAATCAATTGAATTAACCGTTACATGACAAATACATAATTTATTCGCCCAAAATCTAATTTATATACACTTTATTTGACACAAAACTTTAAAATTAATATAAATTCGTTTTTAAAAAAATTTATTAAATATTAAAAATCAATTAAATTAACTGTTTTATGACGAATACGTCATGTAACCACCGAAAATCTAATTTATTTACACTTTAATTGACACAAAACTTTAAAATTATTACAAATTAGATTTTAAAAATATTGATTAAACATTACAAATCAATTGAATTAACCGTTTCATGACCAATACGTCATGTAATCGCCGAAAATCTAATTTATTTACACTTTAATTGACACAATACTCTAAAATTAGAACAAATTAGATTTAAAAAAATTTGATTTAAATTTACAAATCAATTGAATTAACCGTTTTATGACCAATTCGTCATTTAATCACCGAAAATCTTGTTTATTTACACTTTAATTGACACAAAACTTTAAAATTAATACAAATTGAATTTTTAAAAATTTGATTTAACATTACAAATCAATTGAATTAACCGTTACATGACAAATACATAATTTATTCGCCCAAAATCTAATTTATATACACTTTATTTGACACAAAACTTTAAAATTAATATAAATTCGTTTTTAAAAAAATTTATTAAATATTAAAAATCAATTAAATTAACTGTTTTATGACGAATACGTCATGTAACCACCGAAAATCTAATTTATTTACACTTTAATTGACACAAAACTTTAAAATTATTACAAATTAGATTTTAAAAATATTGATTAAACATTACAAATCAATTGAATTAACCGTTTCATGACCAATACGTCATGTAATCGCCGAAAATCTAATTTATTTACACTTTAATTGACACAATACTCTAAAATTAGTACAAATTAGATTTAAAAAAATTTGATTTAAATTTACAAATCAATTGAATTAACCGTTTTATGACCAATTCGTCATTTAATCACCGAAAATCTTATTTATTTACACTTTAATTGACACAAAACTTTAAAATTAATACAAATTGGATTTTTAAAAATTTGATTTAACATTACAAATCAATTGAATTAACCGTTACATGACAAATACATAATTTATTCGCCCAAAATCTAATTTATATACACTTTATTTGACACAAAACTTTAAAATTAATATAAATTCGTTTTTAAAAAAATTTATTAAATATTAAAAATCAATTAAATTAACTGTTTTATGACGAATACGTCATGTAACCACCGAAAATCTAATGTATTTACACTTTAATTGACACAAAACTTTAAAATTATTACAAATTAGATTTTAAAATAATTTATTAAACATTACAAATCAATTGAATTAACCGTTTCATGACCAATACGTCATGTAATCGCCGAAAATCTAATTTATTTACACTTTAATTGACAAAATACTTTAAAATTAGTACAAATTAGATTTAAAAAAATTTGATTTAAATTTACAAATCAATTGAATTAACAGTTTTATGACCAATACGTCATATAATCGCTGAAGATCTAATTTATTTACACTTTAATTGACACAAAATTTTAAAAGTTAATACAAATTAGATTTTAAAAAATGTATTAAACATTACAAATCAATTGAATTAACCGTTTTATGACCAATTCGTCATTTAATCACCGAAAATCAAATTTATTTACACTTTAATTGACACAAAACTTTAAAATTAATACAAATTGGATTTTTAAAAATTTGACTTAACATTCCAAATCAATTGAATTAACCGTTTCATGACAAATACATAATTTATTCGCCAAAAATCTAATTTATATACACTTTATTTGACACAAAACTTTAAAATTAATATAAATTCGTTTTTAAAAAAATTTATTACATATTAAAAATCAATTAAATTAACTGTTTTATGACGAATACGTCATGTAACCACCGAAAATCTAATGTATTTACACTTTAATTGACACAAAACTTTAAAATTATTACAAATTAGATTTTAAAAAAATTGATTAAACATTACAAATCAATTGAATTAACCGTTTCATGACCAATACGTCATGTAATCGCCGAAAATCTAATTTATTTACACTTTAATTGACAAAATACTTTAAAATTAGTACAAATTAGATTTAAAAAAATTTGATTTAAATTTACAAATCAATTGAATTAACAGTTTTATGACCAATACGTCATATAATCGCTGAAGATCTAATTTATTTACACTTTAATTGACACAAAACTTTAATAGTTAATACAAATTAGATTTTAAAAAATGTATTAAACATTACAAATCAATTGAATTAACCGTTTTATGACCACTTCGTCATTTAATCACCGAAAATCTTATTTATTTACACTTTAATTGACACAAAACTTTAAAATTAATACAAATTAGATTTTAAAAAAATTGTATAAATATTACAAATAAATTGAATTAACCGTTTTAAGACCAATACGTCATATAATCACCGAAAATCAAATTTATTTACACTTTAATTGACACAAAACTTTAAAATTAATACAAATTGGATTTTTAAAAATTTGATTTAACATTCCAAATCAATTGAATTAACCGTTACATGACAAATACATAATTTATTCGCCAAAAATCTAATTTATATACACTTTATTTGACAGAAAACTTTAAAATTAATATAAATTCGTTTTTAAAAAAATTTATTAAATATTAAAAATCAATTAAATTAACTGTTTTATGACGAAAACGTCATGTAACCACCGAAAATCTAATTTATTTACACTTTAATTGACACAAAACTTTAAAATTATTACAAATTAGATTTTAAAAAAATTGATTAAACATTACAAATCAATTGAATTAACCGTTTCAGGACCAATACGTCATGTAATCGCCGAAAATCTAATTTATTTACACTTTAATTGACACAATACTTTAAAATTAGTACAAATTAGTACAAATTAGATTTAAAAAAATTTGATTTAAATTTACAAATCAATTGAATTAACCGGTTTATGACCAATACGTCATATAATCACCGAAAATCTAATGTATTTACACTTTAATTGACACAAAACTTTAAAATTAATACAAATTAGTTTTAAAAAATTTTGATTTAACATTACAAATCAATTGAATTAACCGTTTTATGACCAATTCGTCATTTAATCACAGAAAATCTTATTTATTTACACTTTAATTGACACAAAACTTTAAAATTAATACAAATTGGATTTTTAAAAATTTGATTTAACATTACAAATCAATTGAATTAACCGTTACATGACAAATACATAATTTATTCGCCAAAAATCTAATTTATATACACTTTATTTGACACAAAAATTTAAAATTAATATAAATTCGTTTTTAAAAAAATTTATTAAATATTAAAAATCAATTAAATTAACTGTTTTATGACGAAAACGTCATGTAACCACCGAAAATCTAATTTATTTACACTTTAATTGACACAAAACTTTAAAATTAAAACAAATTAGATTTTTGCAAATTTGATTAATTATTACAAATCAATTGAACTAACCGTTTTATGACAAATTTATCCACTTATGAATTGTAACTAAAATATAAAAAAAATACATACCACACAATTTAAAGTAGGATTATGCACATAATTTCTGTTCCAACATAAGAGAATCGTAACACAGCATAATCACCATATAATCTAACCATACGACAATCCGAACTAACATATACATTTACATCATAATGTTCAATAAAATCTTGAATAAGCCACTTCAAATAGTTTAACATTTAATTCTGAAAAAAAACAACAACAACATTTTTGTTGTATGTTAACCACACACGTAACAATTTTATGACGTTTTATTTTAAATGCGTGGCATTCGACTTAAATCAACAATTTAAAAAGGATTTGAAAGGATTTTAATAGTTTTATGTCGCGTATTATTATCCTCATATGAGAGAGCGTTTGTGTAAATATGTGCGGAATGCTGAAATCTTTTTTGGCTGCAAATCACCACATTATCAAACGATAATAATATTATAATGAGTCATATATGTAGTGCACATACGCTTGAAGTGTATATCGTTTGGTTAAAATTCATTTTTAAGACACACATGCATTTCATAAGAGATAGATATTTAACCCGTGGCACCTTATAACTATATATACCACATATAACAACAAAAACCAAAGCAATCCGAATTATAAAAGATAACGAGAACAGTACATAGAGCAGCAGGAGCAGCAACAAAATCTATATAATAAACGATTAACACTCATATCTACCTAATAAAATTTTACCCAAAGCACTAAACGTCAATTATTGCACATATGGCTTTAATATGTTTTAATTTTTTCATTACACAGAATGTTTGGCACTATTTTATGGCTCTTTAGTTTTTATTAACGCACACAAGCACACGTCATCTCGTTATATTAAATTATAGAAATTTGTGGGATTAAAGGTGTAAAGTATGTAAACGTGTGATGTGGTAGTTTTGAGGTTAATGTGAAATAATTGCTTGCTGGTTTTTTTTTTCTATAGCATATCAGTTTGAAATTTATGATTTTATGATTATAGAAAACTCGGCATATGACGAGCTTTCCCCGACTCTTTTCTCCATGATCGTACCTTGCTAAAAACATTACTTTAAAGCCTGTTGTTCTAAGGCGAAAATTTCTTGTCGTGCAATTTATTTTTCATCTAATGAACGGGGTTAAGGTTGTTTGAAAAACACGTGATTTTTCCACGATAATTCTGAAATATTCCGCCGGACAAAGGTGCATCATCACGGTACATTTTTTGAATGTGGGTATATACAGTTAGCATCCGAGAGTTATTATTGTGTAATGCCACCAGCCGTAGATCCACGTCACTACAAACAGTTCATTGAAAATCTCATCGAGAAATTAGAGCGATATGAAATTTTCATTGATACTCAATTTTGGAACAGTAAAGATTAAGTAGATTCAATACCGATTAACGGATGTTAGTGAAAGTTGGCCCATGTACAAAAAAAATGTTTCCTTCGTATGTGGTTATGGATACTGACCTATAGTTAGAGAATGTTTGGGAACGCATTGGGGATTTATATATCAACGTTGAGTCGAAGCTCGAGGAGAAATTAGAAGAAATTAGAGAAGCATATCGAAAGTCACAAGTAGGCGAGCAAAAGACTCTCTGAGGAAACTTTCTTGCTACAATAAATTCCAAGCTTCTAATTGTCGAGCTACCTACTTTTAGTGGTGAATATTTGGTCTGGCACCCATTCAGTAGAACTTCTAATATGTTCAACAAGATACCAATACCTCAAACTAGCACTGGGTGCTACTAGTTGCTGCTAGTGCTATTGCAGCTGTTAAAATATGTGATGAAAATTACGAGGTAGCCCTAAACATTCTCAAAGATCATTTTGATAAGCTGAAATTTATAATCGAGCAATATTTTCATGAATTATTTATGGTAAAACTAATCGACGAGAGGACTCCAATTAACTATTGAAATTTTTGGATCATTTCCGATCTTATTTACGGGTACTCACGACTCGTGAAGCAATATTTTAATCTTATTAGGATAATTAGCGTATGATACTGACCCATCAAAACACCCATCCAACGATGAATGAATTTCTCTGCTACCATACGCACCAGTTAGACACAGTCAAATGAAGTCAGCGCCATCTGCATCGATGCAGATGGGATGAGTCTTCACGGGGATGGGTTATGGCCACTATACTGAGGTGCTTCTTCAGCTCCTTCATTACTACCGTATTGGACAATATTGTCTGGAGTCACGCCAGTTACGGAGTCACGATTCTGTTGCGTTTGCCCGTACAGCGACCGATGACATCATTTTGCCAACAAACAAAACAATGGAACACAACAATGGAAAAAACCCAATTTTATAAATACTCTCACTGAATTATGTTTTATACAGGAAACGAACACATTTCTCAAACCCTAAATAATAAACACATAAACAATAAACAAAATAATAAAATAATCATAAACTAAATAATAAAATAAACTAAAATAAACATTTATAACACATATTTTATTATCATAAAATCCTTTTTCTCAGAAGGTTCACTCAGCACCAATAAAACTAAAATATTACAATATATAAACTAGAACAACATAAGAACCGGCAGCATTTTGTATTCAGAAATTAAGAGAAATAAACATTACATTTTTGTACTTTAAAAAATTTTAAAAATAAAGAAACACGTATGAATCACAGATTCATACGTTTATAAAAATAAATTATCGATTACTTAATTGGCGCAGTTGATAGGATCAGGTAAAAGAATTATTTCAATAATTCACCTACTGCAAATACCTGTCCTAAGTGTAAAAAAGTTAAAGTGATTAATAAATAAAAATCGACTGTTAATCGAGTATACAACTTATTAACATTATTAATCTAGTGCACACAAAAGTGAATATAGTTCACTAATCTTTATTTTTAATATATACAAAGTGCAAATAGTGTAGTATCTTTCGACCGTTTATCGAATAGGTAACTCACATTAATCAATAGTAATATTACGCATCAATTTGGTGAAAGTTTTCTAATAAAAGTACGACTGTTTATCGTACATAATAAAATTTAAACTAATACGACTGTTTATCGTATAAGAGTGCCAAGCTAGACGAGTTAATAAAAGACGACTGTTTATCGTCTAAATAAAAAACGACTCTAGTCAAACGTGTAATAAATAAAAAAAAATAAAAATAAAAAAAAAATTTATAAATAAAATAACAAATTTTTTTTTTATAATAAAACCACCTGGGGTACATACCAGAACAGTGAAAAATAATAAAATAAAAACCATCGAGAAGTAAAATTTCAACTTACAACCCAATCATCAGGAACGTTAATGCAGTACTTTGTTTTAATCATCATATTGGCTTGGTAAGTGAATCATATAAATTATATACTGAATGCAAACTCCTTCTCAACATTATCCTTATTAGTATCATATCATAATTATTAACATTAAATTCATAACAAATTTAAAATGGACGCGGTAAATAAAATTAACGAAAAAGTAAATAAAACATCTGTGATCACACGAATGATAAAAGATGTCCCTGTTTACAGTGGAAACCCTTCAGGTTTGCACAATTTCATATCCCAAATGCAAGATTTTATAGAAATGGCTAAACCAGAAGAATCGGTTTATCCAGACACAATAGTTAGGGCCATAAGAAACAGAATCATAGATAAAGCTTCCGACGCTCTAGATTTGTATGGTACTCCCAATACATGGGAAGGAATACAAAGAGATTTAACTGCGCATTTTGCTGATAGACGCGACGAGAGCACACTGATACAGGAATTACACAACATCTCTCAGGGCAATGATAGAATCGAAGATTACTTTGCCAAACTTTCCTCAATATTAGGCGCACTTAAAAACTGGGCAAAATTAAACGATAGTTTAGCTTTCCTACAGAAAAGTGCTTGGTATGACAAAATGGCGCTAAACATTTTTGTTAACAAATTACGTGAGCCAATGGGATCTCATGTACGGTCCATGCAACCTAACTCTCTGATAGACGCTAGGGTAATATGCATGAGAGAGCAATCTTTGTCCAATTTGAGATACTCTAATAGACCAAATATTCAAACAAAGCCACCACACATACCATTGAGAACTAATTTTAGTTCAATACCTCAAAGGTTCCACGCCTATCAGTCCCAACCTTATAAACCACAAAATGGTTTTCTCCAAAGACAACCATTCGTAAATAACGGAGGGCCGAATATTTATTATAATCATAGACCATTTGCTCCGCAAAATAAACAAATTATGGGTAAGCCAGAGCCCATGGATACAAGTTCCAACTTTAATAAATCCAAACGACCTACTTTTGGTCAACAAAGAGATAGACCACAATTGCAACATAGGTTCCAACAAACTCGACCTCCACGGTATCAGGTAGAAGAATTGCACTACAATGAATATAATGAGGAATTATATGAGCAGTATCCAAATGAAATGTATCAACAAGAATTCGGTATGGAACCCTTAAATGAAGAAAATAACCAAGAAGAACCTCCTATTATAGAAATAGAAGAGGACTTGGATTTTCAGTTAGGCATACCAGAAACGCCGGATACTTAGGTCTGCATAATAGCAATTCCAATTTGAAAGGTATTCAATTACCATTTATCACCATTACCATCAAAAACCAACAGGCAAAAATGTTAATTGATACAGGAGCCAATAGATCTTTTATTAAACCAGAACTAATAAGCTCTAACCAAACCAAAGAAATAACACCAATTAAAATTTCTACATTGTTTAACAGCACTGAGTTGAATAAAGAGATAACGATCGATATAAAGGAATTTGAACAACCATTAACATTTTTAGTGTTCCAATTTCACACTTATTTCGATGGGTTAATTGGTATCGATTTATTGACTCATCTTAATGCAGACGTAAGTCTAACGAAATCTTTATTGATTACTCCAAATACTCAAATACCAATTGAGTACAAATTTAACTTTGTCTCACGACAACATACTTGTCCTCCACGGAGCAAAACCCAAATAGACATACCTGTAACTATAAAAAATGGTAGTATATACCTACAACCAACACAACTACCTAACGGTCTATTAATTCCCGAAGGAATTTATAAAAGCATAGATCACTACATAAAAGCCGAAGTTATAAACTATTCGCCTAGAATCAAACAATTCCTAATCGAGTCACCACTTCATTGTAAAGTACTCGAAAAGCACATGGAAACAAGAGAAATAAATTTTTGTCATTCCACACATTCTGAAGTAGATATAATCAATCTAATCAGAACAGAACACCTGAACGGTGAAGAGAAACATGCCATACACACATTATGTTCACGATATGAACACATTTTCCAAAAGAGCGATGCTAACTTAAGTTTTACTAATCAAATAAAACATAATATTGAACTCAAGAATGAAGCCCCAATATTCACAAAAACCTACCGATATCCATATATCCACAAAAAGGAAGTTGAAGAACAAGTGACCAAAATGCTCACCCAAGGAGTAATTAGGCCATCCTTCTCACCCTGGAGTTCACCTGTTTGGATCGTTCCTAAAAAGGCAGATGCCTCAGGGAAAACCAAATGGCGCATGGTAATAGATTATAGGAAGCTTAACGAACAAACGATCGACGACAAATATCCAATCCCAAACATATCGGACATTTTAGACAAACTGGGCCGGTGCCAATATTTCACAACGTTAGACTTAGCATCTGGGTTCCACCAAATAGAAGTAAACCCTAAAGATCAAAGTAAAACAGCGTTTAACGTGGAATTTGGTCATTACGAATTCGTTCGTATGCCATTCGGGTTAAAGAACGCACCTAGTACATTCCAAAGAGTAATGGATAATGTATTAGGCAATTTGCAAGGAACTACGTGCTTGTGCTACATGGATGACATTATAATATTCTCTGTCAGCCTCCAAGAACATATAGAAAGCCTGTCCAAAGTTTTTAATAGACTAGGAAAAGCCAATTTAAAAATACAACTTGACAAATCAGAGTTCCTTCATAAAGAAGTCGCCTTCTTAGGGCATGTCATTACATCCGATGGAGTCAAACCAAACCCCGAAAAAATCAAAGCGGTAAAAAATTTCCCCATACCCAAAACAGAGAAACAGATTAAAAGTTTTCTCGGGCTTTTGGGATACTATCGTAAATTTATTCCACAATTCGCAAAACTAACAAAACCAATGACTAAATATTTGAGGAAAACAGATAAATTAGACATAAACGATCCAAGTTATATCAAAAGTTTCGAAGAAGCCAAGCAAGTATTATGTCAACAACCAATCTTACAATACCCCGACTTCTCACAACAGTTCACATTAACCACGGACGCAAGTAATTTTGCTTGGGGCGCCGTATTATCTCAAGGACCTAATAAATCGGACCTTCCTGTTTGCTATGCAAGCAGAACACTTTCTACAACAGAGCAGAACTACTCTACTATCGAGAAAGAGTTACTCGCTATCGTTTGGGCCGTAAAATATTTTAGGCCATATTTATTCGGACGACGATTTAAGATTGTCACCGACCACAAACCACTTACATGGTTATTTTCCCTCAAAGAACCTAACTCTAAGTTAGTTCGATGGAGGCTAAAGCTTGAGGAATATGATTACGAAATCTTATACAAAAAAGGAATCCTCAACGCAAACGCAGATGCGTTATCGAGGGTACAAATAAATAACTCAAATACGTCATCAACTTCAGACGACACCATTAAAATGCTATCCACAATGGAAACACCTATACCGATAACCAAGAATAGCATAAATACTTTTAGCAAACAACTAATAATCAAATTTATGAATACGGACAAAACTATAATACGAAAAGATACACTATTTGAAACAAAGAAACGGACAACAATATGGTTACCTAAAATCAATCAAGGCATAGAAACAGAAATCAAAAAAGCTATCCGAGACATGACAAGCAAACAACAAAAAATCGTAACATGCATATATGCAGAAGACGAAATGTTTGAGATTATAAAAAGAGTATACATAAAAATGATTACTTCAAAACCAAGAAGCACTAACCCCAGAGTACGATTAGTTAGATCAAAAACATTTTTAACAGATATAGAAGATCTTGGAGAACAACAAAATAAAATCAAAAATACTCACGAACAAAATGAACATCGTGGAGTTAATGAAAACTATGAACAAATCAAAGCTACACACTACTTTCCCCATTTAAAAGGAAAGGTACAAATGTATATAAATAAATGTGAAATTTGCTTAAAAACTAAATACGATAGGCAACCACCTGCCGCAAAACTATCCTTAACGGAAACTCCTAAAAGACCCCTAGAAATAATACATGCTGACATATTCCTTGTAAATGGAAATTCTTTTCTAACAGTAATAGACAAATTTTCAAAATTTGGTTCAGCATACCATATGTTAAATAAAGACGGTTTAACCATCCAAAGAGGTATTAAACAGTTTATAGCCTCTCATGGCATACCAAAAAAATTAATTACCGATAGTGAATTATATGTACCGCGAGATGTACAAAATCTCATTCAAAAACATAACATCGAACATCATGTAACAACACCATACAATTCCACTGGGAATTCACCCGTAGAGAGATTTCATTCTACTCTAAAGGAATTATGTACTATAATCCAACTAAATAACCCAGATAATTTAATGTTAGATACTATGCAAACCGCTATCATAGCATATAATAATTCTGTTCACAGTGTCACTAAAATGACACCATTCTCTCTCCTAAACGGTCACTACCACCCAAATACTCCAGAATTCGGAACCGAATTGGACTATGCAGTTCAACACAAAGAAATGTCCGACAAAATATATACCAATATACATGAGAAAGTCCTCAACCAAAAAACAGATATGATTAACAAAATTAACAAAAAGCGTAAGCCCATAGGTAGTATACCTATAAATACCACTGTTTTTTGCAAGACAAACAAAAGGGGAAAAACAACTCCCAAATTCAGGAAAGAAATTATCAAAAGAAAACTTAAAGGCCCTATATTCCTAACAGACAAAGGAAAAATACACTTTAATAAAATCAAAAATCCTTTTCAGGCCACAAAGCAGCCTAGAGCAATCACTCCAAATGACTCAGCTTCGGGACAACAATGGGATAATACCTATACCCCTGGGACAAGTCTTCATACGAGAATCTCATAAGAAATTAATCCATATAATCCCACTTCAACAATATCAGGATACCATCACCTTAACCAAAACATTGTTAAGTCAAATCTTCGATCACTTAGAAAATGATAATACAAATTTACTGGACAATAAACGCATAATAATTTCTTCAAAAATTGATACGGCACAAAACAAACTAAATACTGTAATTCCTAAACGACGTAAACGCGGATTAATTAATGGATTAGGATCACTAATTAAAGATATTACAGGAAACCTGGACGATGACGATTTAAAAGATATACACTACGCATTAGAACAGATGCAATCTGGACAGAATGGTTTGATACAGAATAGTAACAGACAAATAAAAATTAACGACCAATTAGCTACTCGTATAGAAACCCAAAACCAAAATTTTCAGACTAATATTAGAACTATCAATGAAACATTGAACAAAATATTACAGAAAGTAAACGGATATTCCGCCTTTATTATTTATGACTCTCAATTATATAGATTGGAATATACGATTACCGAATTAAACACACAATTGGAAAACTTACTGGATATTATAGCCTTTTCTAAAAATAATTTCGCGACACTTGTTAAACGAAGATGAACTAAAATATGTAATCCAAACTATGGACCAAAATCATGTAATAGTTCCACATGAAATAGCCGTGCTAAATTTGTTAGAAATCAAAGGTCTCATTACCAAAAATAACCAACTCATCTACATCATTAACATTCCTATATTTAACCAAATAACCTTTCAATTATTCCAAATAATACCAATAATTATGAAAACCAGAACCATATATCCAAAGCCCCCTAACTACATAATCCTAAATGAAAAACAGTATATGATGTATGATCCAAGTCTATGCCAAACCATATACGGCATCTACTATTGCGAACAAAACAATTTACAATCCAGCCATGATACATGTATACCGGCAATCATCACCCAACAAAAGGCCATCTGTAACCACACTACATCTATTTCTATTGATCAAGTCATAGAAATAGACGAAAAAACTTTATTCGTGTCACCAGCTGTTAACAACATAATAGAGTTCAACTCTAACTGCTCTCGAGACACAAACAAAATAAGAGCAGAAACCATCATTCAATATTCTAATTGCTACATTCAAATCAAAGAAAGGATATATATAAACTCAGGTAACACAACCTTCAAGTACCAGCGCAATCAACTCCCATGGAACGAAGTAGCAATACAAAGTATAATTCCCGATATAAACATCCACGATATCAATAATTGGACTCTGGATAACTTGAAAGAACTCCAAGAAAAACATCAAATCCAATACTACCACCATATTACCCAATATTCTCTGATTACTATTATATTTACTATAATCATTGTGGGATACGTCATTTATAAAATTAAACCAATGTTGACCCGCATCTTCCAAAGAAATATACGCGTCAATCTTAAACGGGAGGAGTTACGGAGTCACGATTCTGTTGCGTTTGCCCGTACAGCGACCGATGACATCATTTTGCCAACAAACAAAACAATGGAACACAACAATGGAAAAAACCCAATTTTATAAATACTCTCACTGAATTATGTTTTATACAGGAAACGAACACATTTCTCAAACCCTAAATAATAAACACATAAACAATAAACAAAATAATAAAATAATCATAAACTAAATAATAAAATAAACTAAAATAAACATTTATAACACATATTTTATTATCATAAAATCCTTTTTCTCAGAAGGTTCACTCAGCACCAATAAAACTAAAATATTACAATATATAAACTAGAACAACATAAGAACCGGCAGCATTTTGTATTCAGAAATTAAGAGAAATAAACATTACATTTTTGTACTTTAAAAAATTTTAAAAATAAAGAAACACGTATGAATCACAGATTCATACGTTTATAAAAATAAATTATCGATTACTTAATTCGCCTTCCATAAGCGTCTCTTGTAAGCTCTCTCGGGCGTCGTTGAATCTCTTCTTCTTCAAAAGAAGAATACGTGTTAAACGTCCTCGTTCGCTCCTCCACAGTTAGTACAAGCATATGAGTCTTCGTGCTTAAACCTGTGCAAGTATGCCCAGAAACATCCATGGCTGGTTAACAGCTGAGTGACATTGTAGTTCACTTGGCCATGTGTCATGTTTACCCAGTCCGTAGTCTGGGTATTAACCGTTGGGTCCAACGACCCTTTTCTGACTCGTCCCATCTTGTCTGCCATTGATCGATTCTTGTCTGCCATTGATCGGTGCATTTTATGGCCGTCTGGCGTTCTTCTCGATCGTTATCCTAGTAGATCCAGTGGTACCATATACCGGTAATCACCAGAGCAGCATCTGTGGAGGTGTTCCAAATGCATCCTGTTGGCAGAGTTGAACGCATTTTTTACGTCAAGAGTACTTCTCCCGGCTGTTGAGGGGAAGAGATGGAGTGGCGGGACAAAGAAGTACTGTATGACGATCATACAGTACTTCTTTGTCCCGCCACTCCATCTCTTCCCCTCAACCGCCGCTTGCACCATTTTAAGAAGTGCATCAATGGCATTGATTGTAAACTTAGACTTTCTGAAGCCATATTGCCGTTGTGATAGTCTACCGGTCTCGGCTATTGCATTATCTACCTTGTCACATAGTATCCGCTCAACGACTGTCCCAGCCATGTCCAACATGCCGCGTGGGCGATACGCAGATGGATCTTCGGGTGGCTTGTTAGGCTTTGGTACTAACATCAGGCGTTGTCGCTTTCAGCGATCTGGGAACACACCCTCTTTCATGCAGTTACCATACATTTCTGTTAGCACATCGGGATTTAGGGATACCGCGGTTTTAAACACTCGGTTAGGGATTTTATTTGGACCAGGTGCCGTTTGGTCCCCAAACCTATTAGTTACACGCATTACTTCGTCTGATGTTACGCCCGGAATGTCGCACTGTCGTCGCCCGAGACTTTGGTGGTTTGGCGTGTAATCTTACGCTGGGAATAGCGTTTCCACAATGTCTTTGAGCAGTACTAGGCAGCCCGTCGATGACACTGAACCTTTCTGTAACACAGATGCTTTCTCACTACCAGTTTGTACATTGTGCCCAAGGGTCTGCGTTTCCTTTTTTTTAATAGCATCTTTGAGCTGCTTTCTAGCGGTTTTAAAAAGTTGTTGTAGATCCTGAAATTCTGGACTTCCTCTGGTCCGCTGGTACCTTCTCCTAAATTGGTGTGATTTCTTACGCAGACTGGCGATGAGTTCTGTTCTCCAGTAGACCGGTTTATGTTGTCCACCAGTGGTCCATTGCTGCATCGCACGTCATTTCTAGCTGTCTCGAGAGTTTGCCGGGTATTTCTATTGAAATGCCACCCAATGAAATGCTCTCTAGCATGGCCGTTAAAACGTTACTATTAAAGGATTGGGCCCTCCATCCTGTATGCCTTTGGTCCACGGCTCGGATCACTTCACTGTTTTGGGTTCGCAGGTCCTAGAGGAGTAGGTTCGTGAGATTAATCACTGACCCTACTCCTCTCTTGGTGAATGTGTGCTGCATGCCAGTGTTTATTAGGACTATGTCCAATATCGCAAGTGCATCCATGAGGATCATTTGTCATTTGTTTTTTTAGCCACGGTAGAAGTAGGTAGTTATTGATTTTGACCACGTTGAATGCCCTATGAGAGCTCTGTTGGACCAGCTTAATTTGAGACTGAGTCAATTTCTTCGTTGGTAAAACGCATGAAATTGGTTCCAACGCCATGGCGTGCTTCACCTACTCAACAATCACAATGAGACCACTCTCGACCAATTTCTGCACTACCTTGGATGTTCAAGTGCTGTCAAAAGTTACGAATTATCAAACGAACCTATCAACTTACAATATAGAATCTTGAGCATTACCTTCAAATATTAACTTAGACGATCCTGCATTTTAAAAATTTTAAAGCACTTGCTCCTGGGTGCAGAAATTTACAAAAAATTACTAGAAAAATAAATAAATTAGAATAGATGATCATATATGCATATGCTCCAAATCACCGTACTAGGCAGGATCGCTTCAGGAAATACGTCATTTCTAACAAATTTAAACCATATGTATCATTTAGTTATCGACAATCCGAGTCAATTGAGCGACCAAATCGAAAAATTTGAACCATTAAAAATCTGCCTCACTCAATTTATTGTAAACCTTCTTTTCTTATCAGATCCAGTGTCTATGGGCGCTTTAAAATGTTTTCCTACTTGGAGATTTTATAATCTAGAAGGACTATTCCACAAGACACAAACATTTTCTGCCAGCTATGCGATGTTGGTTGAAGAATGTGTATCATTAAGCCCCATGGAACACATCGAATCGAAATCGATCACGTCTTCCTTCCACATGATTGAGTGATAAGGCCTGAAAGCTTCTCAACGAAATTATGTTTGGTTTTCGTGTGATCGGCCAAAACTTGAAGTGAAAAATCCTTAAAATCAATAATGATGGTGGAACCAGAAGTTCAAAGTGACCGGTTTTCTATACTGGTATACGTTTTCGAACACAAGCATACACATTCTCTGCTAATATTGCCATGATGTATCGGCAACTTCTTGAACATGAAAATGATCAAAAGTTTCAATTTATCATGTGTCGCCGTTCCTTGCCAATCGATGTCTTAAGCAATTAGCGAAACAAAACAAATGCTCATTCCCTTTCACTTCCAACGTTTTTCAAAATGACACTGTCGATGATTTGCTCACCGGTACAAGTTCTGTCAATTTCGCCATAGATTTGAAGAATAACATTTTAAAAATATTGCAGACGGCGAGCATTTACAAAACCATTACACAAAATTGACCAAAATTAATCAAAATGATTTGGTGAAAGCATTGGAGATTGGTGCCTGCTGCACATTTTGTATATACCTAAGTTTGGCTCTGAACTTATACTCTAAGTTCAGGCTCTGAATTTAGTCGCACGCAAAACTGTTTATGACGATTAAAACCCACATAAACCGTCAATTAAGGATTGTCCAACTCAATATGCAAAATGCAAAAATAGTTGGACATGAAATTAGACAATGCGCACACTATAAGAAGATTGATATACTCTGTATTCAAGAACCTTATATGGCTAAAGAAAGAATGGGTGGTTTGGCGACATCAACAGAGTTGTCACTGGTGGTGATGGATACTTAAAGGCTGCTATAGGCATCTTTAATAACGACCTAGAGGTTCTAAGATTCTTAAAATTCTGCGACTCACATTGTGTATGTGTTGAAGTAAGATCTGCTCTGGGTAACTTTTATCTAATCAGCATTTACTTTCAATACTCAGAGGATCCAGTAGAATACATTAATAGAAGGCCTCAGGAACCTTCCAATTAGCATAACTTGTGACTTCAACGCCAAGTCCAAATTATGGCATAATAAGGACACAATTGATCAAGGAATTCTCGTAGAAGAATTTGTCGCAAGAAGAGACCTTTTTGTTATAAACAGAGCAGGTCAGCCATGTACCTATTGCCACAAGGGTGAATCAAATATCGACTTAACACTTGTGAGTGGCGGGTTGCTGAGGAAAGTAACCAATTGTAAAGTAAAAGAAGACTGGACTTCCAGTAATCATCGAGCCATTGTCCTAACTCTAAGTTCTGTAAGCGCACAAAATAGCAATGAGTCCTCAGGCAAGGTTCCCTGTTATGCACTTAAACGTGCTAATTGGGAAAAGTTTGACAACCTGTTGGAAGTATCTTGGCAAGGATGGTCAGAAAATATAACATGCTCATTACAAGAGGACGTTAACTTAATAGAAGCAAAAATCACGAGCTCAATAATCGGTGTCTGTGACAAAAGTATATGAACAAATTGGATTTCAAAATGATATGCTCGCTTAAATTATCACTGAAGTTGATAATAATCATCCAATCACGCCAATAAAATCAATCGGTACAGTGTAAGAGACGACAATAAAATATTTTAATTTAAATTTGTATATAATAAATTAACCGTAGTATTCGCCAAAATCGTTCACAATAATGAATAAAAAAATTATATACAATTTATTTTAGATTAAGTGGTGGGGAGGTTATCTCTCACCATACATTCTTTTAAACAGTTAACTGTAGACTTAACTTTAGATAAATTACCCTAGTGACACCTTTTATTGACTAGATTAAATAAATATCTCTATCTATCTAAAGCCAACATTACACTTCATATTTACAAATATTTTGGAACATACTCCTGGCCTTAAGGAGACTTTCTCCTTAATTACGGTGAACTGGAATTGGTACAATTTTGCTGATTGGTCGCTTGAAGATACTGTTTGCAGTTTTCACCATTACTACCCGTACCATTTGGTCGTCGCCAGGAAATACTTCAATTATTTTTCCCATGGCACACTTGCATGGTGGTAAATAATCCTCTTTCAACAATACAATATCCCCGGCTTTTATGTTTTCTTTTGCATCCTTCCATTTTCGTCGCTGTTGAAGATTATTTAGATATTCCAACCTAAATTTTTTCCAAAATGTCAAGGTTCGTTGCTGTATTACTGACCATAATTTTGAGAGGCCAATGTTGTTGGGTTCTGAATACGGTTCAGGTAAGGTTGTAATTGTTGAACCAATCAGGAAATGGCCAGGGGTTAGAACTTCGATGTTGATATCTTCTGATGATGTAATGGTAATGGGTCTGGAATTAGCTTTCGCCTCGATATTACAAAGCTGCGTTATCATTTCTTCAAAGGTTAGGTTTATGCTTTGTGTAGCTTTGTATAAATGTTTTTTTACTATTTTAACCGCAGATTCCCAAACGCCTCCAAAATGTGGCGCCAGTGGAGGAATATAATGCCATTCGATAGAGTTTTGGGCCAAATAACTGCCAATTTCCTCGTTAAACTCTGTTGACCCTGTTAGCCTTTTAATTTGGTTGTTTGATTTATGTGCTCCAACTGCTAGTTCTCTCAGTTTTCGGTCAGCCCCCGCAAAGTTAGTACCATTATCACTATACATTTGAGCTGGTAAACCTTGCCTGGCTATTACTCGCCGCAATGCTGCAATGAATGCGTCTGCAGTGTAGTAGGAGACCACTTCTAAATGTAGCGCCTTTGTTTTTAGACAAACGAACACACTGATGTAGCCCTTTACAATTTTTGCTCCACGTCCTTTCTTGGTCCCTAATGAAATTGCTCCTGTGAAATCGACACCAGTTTTCGTGAATGGTCTGGCTTCTTAAACTTTAAATGCTGGTAATTGACCCATTATTTGTTGCGGAGTTTGCTTAGTGTACCTAGCACATGTGACACATTCTCGTACCACCAAACTGCGCCCCTTTACTATCCAATACCTTTGTCTAGAAAGAAAAAAATGAAAGACGCACCAGTATGGATATATTTAATATGTGTATACAACACAATCATTTGGCTCAATAAATGATTTTTTGGCAATATGCTAGGATGTCTTACAGCATACAGAATGGTTGCGTTTTCACCCTCCAACTCGCAAAATTCCTTTTTCATCCAAAAAAGGTTGTAGTGCCTTTAATGAGCTGCTTCTTGATGATGTATGTTTTACTTTTAGTTTATGGACGTACTCACTATACTCTGCTGCTTGCACCCACTTGACGCATATATCTTCAGCATTGTTTAGTTCTTTCGTTGTTACAAAATGGTGTAGATAACCTGCATCTCGTTTAGTTTTGTATTTATGAAACCATCTCTTTACATACACTATTACTCGCAATAATTTAGAGTATGAGGAAATGCGTACAATCAACGTCGTCAAAAAATGTTCCTCTTGATTCACTTGTAATGTTGTTATAGTACATTTTCTCGCTTCACCCCATATGGTCGAAAATTGATGAGTGGTTGGCCCGTTGGTTTTCGTCACTTGTTTATAATGAGTTTCTCGCAACCATTCAGGTCCATGCCACCAACTATCAAGAGTGCACAATTTTGCTGGAATTATGCCACGACTGGCAACATCTGCCGGATTGTTTTTCGATCGTACGTGAGACCATCTATCTCTAGGACATAGATTCAAAATTTCTGCTGTCCTGTTACCAACAAATTGCTTCCATCTTTTTGGGTGATCACTGAGCCAGGCAAGCACAATCTCTGAATCTGTCTAAGCAAATTTCGTATGTGGTATATGCTTGAACGACTTTGACCCAGCTTCTAATAGTTTTGCCGCCAAAACTGCACCACATAATTTTCGGCAATATATTACAGCAGCAAATGCACATTCGCTTGCATCTGCAAACGCATGTAATTGGATGTTTTTAGTACACTTCATGTATCTATCAATTCGCAAATGTTCAAAGAGCTTAAATTGCTGTCGGATTTTTATCCACTCATTTTTATACTTGAAGGTAGTGGATCATCCCAATTTAATTTCGTCAGCCATAATTCTTGAAATTGGATTTTTATTAAAATAATCGAAGGCACCAACCATCTCAAAGGGTCAAATAATTTTGATGATTCTGACAACATTACTCTCTTCGTTATCTGATTAGTTTTAAGTTCGCTTACTTTGAAGGTGAAATAGTCTTCCCTCGGATACCAGTGTAATCCTAGAACTTTAGTCGTCACAGTTCCATCATCAATTGGAATGAATTCTGCTATTTCATTGAGCTGGTTTACATTAGAAGACCATTTACGTAGATCAAAGCCACCTGATAATAATATACTGGATATAGACTGCTTTAGTTCACTTAATTTTTCCGGAGATTCTGCACCAGTTAACAAATCGTCCACGTAAAAATCATTCTTAATTGCTAATGCAGCTGATTCATGCTGCAACATATTTTCGTTTGCCAACTCAAGTAAGCATCGCGTGGCTAAAAATGGTGCCGAGGATGTTCCGTAAGTAACAGTTAGTAATTTGAATTGCTTCAGTGGAATTGATGGGGTTTCTCTCCAAAACAATCGCTGATAATTCGTGTCATCTTCGTTCATGCGAATCTGCCTGTACATTTTGGCAATGTCTGCACTAATAGCAAATGGATGATTTCTAAATCGCAATATAGTATTCCACAGTGTGTGTTAAATCGTCGGTCCTACTAACAAAATGTCGTTTAGTGACAATCCACTTGTCGTGCGACAGGAACCATCGAAGACCACTCGAACCTTTGTTGTCACGCTATTTAGTTTCGTTACCGAATGATGTGGCAAATAAAATGTCTTATTATCATTTGTTCCACATTCGTTTGTTGATAGTTCTCGCATGTGACCCAATTTTTCATACTCGTCTAAAGCCTCCTGTATTCGACTCCAAGAGTATTGTTAGATATTAATTGTCGTTCTAAATTGAAGAATCTCTTCATCGCTATCATTGAGAAGTTGCCAAGTTCAGCATCACTATGTTGAAAGGGTAGTTTAACAATAAATCTCCCGTTCTCATCTCGCTTAACATGCTGTTGAAAATTCTCTCGACTTGTTCTACATACTGACTTCTCACTGGATTGCTGGATATTTCTTCTTGCTCCCAAAAACTTCTCAACATCTGGTCTACATTAAATTCTAAATTCTGATAAATTAGACTAGATGCGTTGTGATTTCCTCCCGACATTACTTAACCCAATACCGTGTTCTGCGCAATTAACTTATTTTTCCACTGTTTACCATCTCGTAGAATGTTGAAAAATAAATTAGCCCCAATTAATATGTCGATTTTACTGGTTTCGCAAAATTTGCGATCTGCTAACTCGATATCATCAAAATTACCAATTTCATAATCCTGATACTGCAATTCGGTTCCTTGGCAGATTTAATTTAGAGAAGAATTCGGCGTCGATAAATGATGCTTGTGACCCTTTATCCAATAGCGCCTTGCAAAACCAAATTCTGCCCAATGCATCTTTCACCCTGATGGATGCCGTAGGTAGAATTGTATGCATTACCGTATTTACAGTTTTGATTTGCATGTTTGTATTATTTGAGTTAATTGCCACTGCCTCGGGCATGTCGATAGGTTGGTCATTAGATGCAATATGTCCTCTGTTTGAATCAGTGTGAATCAGAGAGTGATGTCGACGTTTGCATTTAAAACATCTTATCGGTGATTTAAATCTTGCAGACATATGACTTGATCCCATACAATTGAAGCGCAAACCCTTGTCTGCAATGAGCCCGCGTCTAGAGCTTACATCCATTTGAAGGAACTTTTCGCACTTATATGAACCATGATTGCCGTTACAAACTGGACACATTTTCACCTTGTCCATACTTAAGTTCGCATTTATAGTTGCATGTTTGGAACTTCTCTTGGTCGCCATTGGTTCTGCCTATTCTAAAGCATCTCCTCTTTTATTTAGGAACTCGATAAATTCATATATTTTTGGATAAGTGGTGAGATGTGATTCTAACGACCAACACTTTTTTGTGTCTTCATCACATTTCTCAATTAATAAATATATAAGCCAACTGTCCCTGGATTCCGCATCTGCACCTAGTGCACTTATGCCCCTTAAAATCTCATCAGTTGCATCTGCTAGATGTCTAATATCTCTTGATCTACCCTGTAATTTCGGTTGATCAAGAAACTGTCTAATAAGCGTGTTCATAATATGATCTTTGTGATCATATCGCTTTACAATATTTTCCCATGCACTACTGTAGTTAGTTTCTGTGACCTGTGTGTGCTTTAATAAACTAGCAGCCTCACCAACTAGTAAGCTCTTTAAATATTTAAATTTGTGAACTTTAGATAATGCCATATTTTTGTGAATGGATGATTCATACAAATCTTTAAATTACGGAAAATCTGCATAGTTACCGTTGAATTGTGGAATGGAAGTGGTGGGGAAGTTATCTCTCACCATACATTCTTTTAAACTGTTAATTGTAGACTTAACTTTAGATAAATAGAGAATTCTGTACAGTAGCGAAGGTGCGTAATACTGCTAAAGAAAATGCATTACAAAGAGTGCCGTAAAGAATACATGAATGCGTGTCTAAGACTAGCCAACTTAGTTTAGAAAGATTCATTACAGAGTGCGGTAATGCAGAACCATGGGGTTTTGTATATAAATTCTGTGCTGGGAAACTAAAAACTCAAAAGAAGTTTTAAGCACTTTAACAAACAGCGATGGCCTGACAACTACCTGTTGGAAGGACTCCACAAATTGTTTTTGCGTGCACTGCTTCCTGATGACATTGAGGCAAATGACACAGAAGCAAATAAAGAGGTAAGACTGCAAAGATATGTTGCACCTAGAAATTGCGAGTGGAAGTATTCAGTGATGATGAAACTACGGAAGTAATAATGTCATTCAAAACTGGAAAAGCACCCGGCCTTGATAACATCAAAGTCGAAGTGGTACAAAGAGCATGGCCTAAAATGGAGCCCAGTATCATGCGTTTCCTAAACTGATGTCTTAAAATAGGAGTTATTCCTAAAGCTTGGAAAAACGGTAAAGTACTTATAATAAGAAAGGGCAGCGAAAGAGACCCCACTGACCCAAAAACCTATAGGCCAATCATGCTACTACCAGTCTGGGGCAAATTACTCTAAAAAGTAATTACTGGCAGGCTAATGTACGTTTTTGAGAGTAGTGGAAGGTACAGTGACAAACAGTTCGGCTTTAGAGGAAATCGGTCCACAGAGGACGCTATGGTGAGAATGATCGACATAGTCAAACAGTCTGAGCAAAAATATGTTCTTGGTATATTCTTTGATATATCTGGAACTTTTGACAATCTGTGGTGGCCTAGAATTATGAATGAGTTAAAAAAGATGGGCTGTCCAGCAAATCTTTACGCCATAACTACTTCTTTGATAGATTCGCAACAGTTGTCACAAATTTTGGCACACTACTGAAAAATGTGACCAAAGGATGTCCACAGGGGTCCGTTTTGGGCCCACACCTCTGGAACATCGTATTCAATAGTAGCATGAATGACAGTGTCCAAGAAGGAGCATTTGCTGACGACAAAGTATTACTGCTTAGTGCTATTAACAAAATGACAGATTAGTGCTGCAGCAATAAGATGGAGCTTTCGTCAACCAAAACAGTTATGATCCAACTTAAAGGATTACTTGACATCAGAAGACCACCTACGGTGTCTATGAACGGAGTGAGGATCAAGATGGTCAAAACTGTTAAATGGCTTGGGGTGGACTTTGACGAAAGGCTCGGAGTCACGTCGCATGTCAAAAGGATTGCAGAAAGCAGTAAGAAAGTTTTCTATGCACTAAAAAGTGTAGCCAAAGAAACTTAGGGTTTTAAACAAAAGACACTCAAGATTAAAAATGAAGGCCTAGTGGTTCCATTACTAACATATGGTTGTGCTGGGTGGGTCGACAGAATGAACTCTCACCATCGAAGATCATTGATAAGCGCACAAAGGGGAATCCTTATTGGCTTACAGAACTGTATCAACCGATGCACTCCCTGTGCTAGCTGGTGTAATACTATTTGATATACTGCTACAAGAAAGAGTTGCAATATATAAATTTGCAAAAAGGATAAATGTGGCATACGGTAACGTGGTGATAAAAGGCGATCAAATTATCACAAACCTTATCGGTTCACTTAAAAGGCAGATACGGAAAACATCTATCGCAATATGGCATGATAGATGAAACAACGCGTTGGATGGCAGGACAACTTTTAGTTTCCTTCCAAACATCGCAGTAAGATTGGATGAAGCTGCAATCTTGTAGAAGGGGAAAGAATCCAATTAATGATGGAGCTAGGAACAGAATGGCCTGCCATTAGACTTACGTTAATGATGCCCAGAAACATCATGGCTTTTAAAAGGTTCTGTGACACTGTTCTAACCAATAGATAGTGTCAAGTTCCCGCAAAAAGGACACTAGACAGTGCACTAACATGTCAAAGTACTAATCAGACAACGGGGCTAGATAGTAGGAAGTATGCCCTTCCACGTGGTAGGGACGGAAATAGGTTTAAGAACCTGGCTAAGCATACTAAGAACAATTAGAAAGACTAAGCACGACGGGGCGAGAATGTATAAAGACTAAGTCTAGGTGACATTCTCAAGCATAAAACATTCAAATGATTAATATGATGATGATGATACCTAAGTTTGTCCAATAGTTTGAACGATTCTGGCCCCGGAATTTTTCCTTAGATCAATACTGTACTGTAGATGGTTGTTGTATGTCAAGTATAAGGTCCGTACAGTAGAGAGTTAGAATTGGGATATGATGTGACGAAGATGTTCCGTCGTATGTGGTTACGTATTAGTTACAGTATGTATATGTCGATGCTGATGTATTTCTGTTTACATGCAAGAATGCATCTGTGCTTGAAAATCCTAATTTTTTTTTACGTATGCTGCAGTTGTCCCAAATTGAACAAGCATATGTTAATAGTAGCCTAATTAGAGCTTGATAGTAAATCACTTTGACACGATTTATGATATGTTGGGCCCTAAGTTACCTGTTCAGACTAAATAATGCGCGACGTGCTTTTATTAATATGTATGTTGATTTGTTGATGATCGTGTAAACGGTGGACTGTTTATGTCGGAACCTGAATTGGATGTCCGATATGAGTTATATAGGTTATATATTTTTTATTTTTTTTATTTATTATTTATTGAAACTAGCCTTTTCAGACTAACCATCAATTTACATCTGAATTCTTAAAAACTAAACTATAATGAGGCACTGTTGGTCCAGCGATGCTCCAATGCCTGTTCGTTAATAGGTAGCTGCTCACATACTGACGAGCTCGAAGGGTTTGGTTCGCTTTAGTCTTCTAACCAAGTGTTCATTATCCAGTAGCCGAGAGGCTTCCGCACTAACATGTTGCAATAGCCTCGATTCATGCTACGTTGCAAATCTTTTTATTTCATGTTTTACATCCGGTATCCCCAAATCTCGATGCAAATCCTTATTACGAATGTATCAGGGTGCATTGACTATACTCCGAAGTACCTTATTCTGGAAGTTTTGTATAGGTTTGATGTTAGCATTTTTAGTACAGCCCCAAAGCTGAATACCATATAGCCAGACCGGTTTTAGGATTTGATTGTAAATCAATATTTTGTTGTCTGTGCTTAATTTTGACCTTCGTCCAATTAGCCAGTACAACTGTCTATATTTAAGATCAAGCTCCTTTCTTTTCTTCTTCACATGCTCTTTCCATTTGAGCTTAACATCCAGTGTCATACCCAAGTATTTGGCGGAGTTCTCGTATGGCACTATGACATTGTCTATACTGATTGGCGGAGGATTAACTAATAGTTTGTTTGTAAAGTTGACATGCGCAAATTTTAATTCATTAAGTTTGATTTTTCATCGCTTGGTCCACTGGTGAATGAATTTCTTCACTTGCATATTGAAGTTTATTCGCCGCCTCTTCGACAGTTTTCGCTTTTGCTAGTACAGCGGTGTCGTCAGCAAACGTTGCTATGCTTACATGATCGGACTGTGGTACATCACTTGTATAAAGTAGATATAGGAGTGGAACC
Source organism: Tipula confusa (assembly GCA_963556175.1). Lineage (NCBI taxonomy): Eukaryota > Metazoa > Arthropoda > Insecta > Diptera > Tipulidae > Tipula > Tipula confusa. The sequence continues at coordinate 114,626,801 of OY744477.1, forward strand.
AGAACACTGCCTTGTGGGACACCTGCCCTTACCTCTCTCAGTTCAGAATACTCATCTTCTTGTCTTACTCTGAAAAGTCTTTCAGATAAGTACGACTCCAGAAGGTCAACATATGGTCCTGGAAGCATAACTTTTAGTTTATGTATTAATCCCTCATGCCATACGTTATCGAAAGCTGCTGCCACGTCCAGAAATAAGGTAGAACAAATTTGTTTATCTTCTAACGCCTTTTCTATAATGTCTGAAATTCTGTGAACCTGGTCAATTGTTTAATGTTTACATCTGAATCCAAATTGGTGATCCGGTATTAGGTTTCTACCTTCTATTATTGGTGTCATTCTTCTCAGAAGAAGTCTCTCCATTAGCTTTGAGATGATAGGAAGCAGGGATATCGGACGATATGATTGAGCTTCATTTGGCGGTTTAACTTGTTTCGGTAGCATAATAACTTCTGCAACTTTCCAGGTGGAAGGAACATGCCGTAATCTAATAACAGCATTAAACAAATGGGTTAGTTGGACAATAGCTTTCTTTGGTAGTTGCTTTAGAACTTTTCCTGTTAAAAGATCATATCCAGGAGCCTTTCCGGTCTTCAGATTGAATTTTATTTCCCTATTAACTTCTTTCTGGGTTATTAGAGGGATTCTGCCCCCATAGCCGTTGCTTCCATTTTCGATTATAATATCCGATTCGGTCTCATTCGGTTGGAAAATACCAGCCAGGTGATCAGCAAACACTTCAGCTTTTGATTTGTTAGGAGGGATCTGCATGATTGGGGTTTACATTCTTTTGGTTGCCTTCCATAATAAGTAGTCTGTATTTCCATCAGCCGTCAACTTTCCAAGAAACAAAGAAAACGATTTTTCATTTAGCTTCTGAATTTTTCGCTTAAGCTACTGTGATTTGTTAATTAGGATCGTCTTGTCAGATGGACTCTTCTTTTGTTGGCATTTTTTCCTAGCTTTCCTTTTTTCTAAGACCAGGTTCCTAATTTCTCTTGAGTAGCTTTTACCAGTAGTTTTGGATGCTGTTTCCTTAGAGTTATTCCACGCGGCTAATTGAATGATAGTTGTGAAGTTCTCTTCCTCTAGCTCCGTTATCGTTTTTAATCGTGTTTGTAGGTTAATATTGCTTTCTAATTCAGATCTGAAGCTAACTGGGTCAGTTGTTTTATTGACAAGAGTTGGACTTGTTTCCTTCCTAACTATCTTGTCGCTTATGGTAAGTAACACTGCATAATGATCAGAGACCATATCTGAATTATCCTCTACTTCAATAAAATTTGATGAAACTTGTTTTGATATAAAGAAATCCAGTAGATCAAGAGTTTTAACTGCGTCCGTAGGCCAATATGTCGGCTTGCCAGTGAAATGTATAGATCCAAAGTCAACATGTTTTGCATTAAAATCACCACCTAATATAAATCTACCATTGAAATGTTGTAGGATATTCAAGTAGTTTGATTTCTTTAGGTTGTATCTAGGTAGAAAATATACCGCTCCTATCTGAAGACGTTGCTTGGTAGATGTGATTTCTACTACGGTATGCTGGGTTTCCGGTGATTGATAATGCTGGCATTCATGGTGTTTAATATAATTTTTTATTATAACAGCGGTTCCACCTCTTGCTTGGTTATCCGGATGAATTGTTTCGTAAAGTTGGTAACCCTGAATTTTTAAGTAAGATTGTCTTGTTGAGTGGGTCTCAGATATCAGACACACATCGATATTTTGCATTTTTAAAAAGACTTCAAGTTCATGTTTTTTATTTTTAATACCGTTATCATTCCCTGTAGCAATTCTCAATTTTTCTTGGTACATCATTTTGGGAGAAATAATTAGAATAATAAGGCAGAATTGCCTTGCTCTAATCTTTGTAGCCTTTCAGAAAGGTTGCTTATGGCATTCGATACTGGTTATATAGGATAATCTCATAGATCTTACCCAGGTTCGAGAGCAAACTTATAGGCCTCGACCTGTGGTTTACTTTTTTAATTATGGGGAAGTTCCGTGCAGTTTTCGAACACTGAGGAAACGTGTGATTATTGAAAGCATATGATTGTAGATTGTCTGGTTAGTATTTTGCCACTATGTTGGGAATATTACCAGACCCATTGGATTTCTTTGTTGTTGTTTATAATATACTTTTTGATAGTATTACCGATTAGGTTATTGGTTTGTATTGTTGCCTCAAATTGCAGCATACTAGTTCTATGGCTTTACGATCTCTGAGAAATGTGTGGGTTGGAATTTCCACATTGTAATTTGTCCTGGTGAATGTTGGCGCGTTTGAGTAGTAGAGTTGGGTCTTGAATGTGATGCCATTCAGATGGAGCCAATTATAAAGCTTGTTGCCGCGTGGACATTTTCTTAATCCAATTAGTGTAATATGCGTTCATATCGTCCCCCAAAATGTCATAGTTGGTGGCTATGTCTAATTCTTTTGGTTATGGAATAGTGCGTTTAATTCCGTTTCAAATCGGCCCTCTGGTAAAATTTTATGACTGCCAGAACAGTAAATGGATAAAATGTATATGGTCTTAGACCATATATAGGTATGAACTTGTTTGAATTTATAACATGTTGATTTATTATAGTATAGCCGTGCCCCAGCCTAGCTTGTTCATAATTGTGAAATTCCAGTTTGCGTCTCGAACTCAATTTATTCTTCGACACCAACACAACGTCGGGTTTGGTCGATGAACTTGAGGAAATGCAATCTGCGACAAAATCGGACTTATTATTTACCGAGCAATTGGCGCAGCAGTTAAAGCTGAGGTGTTCGGGACGGGAGGTACCGGGTTCGAATCCCAACGAGGGAGGGTTGCAAAAGGGATGTTTCATCACCTGATTACGATCGGTGATGACGATGAACACAAATATGACCCTCCGTTGGAGTACAGAATCCTTGGGCCAAACAATCGTCCATGCCAGTACAGGCTGGCTGAAGCAATGCAATGTGCAGTTAATTATTTGAAAATCGCAACCCTGTATTCGCGCGTCCTCGATTTGGCTAGTTATGGCGTAAAATAGGACGTTAAGCTACCCGCGAAAGAGTTGGGAGAGCTTCGGCCCCAAAACAGATTGCATAGAAAAAAAAACGTGTTATTAATGAATAATAGGCTCACACGTTGTTGCTAGCAGGCTTACCAGAACAGTTTGGTAATCGTTTAAATAATCCTAAAAACTTACAGGTAGACTACAAATTTCTATAAAAATTTTCCTACAGAAGTAACGTACATAAGCATCCTCCTGATACAGTGATTCCAATCATTAGGAAAACGCCGTAGGTCATCGTAGGTCAGACAGAGTACCGAAACCAAGGAATGGGTCAAATTATGTAGTTTATTCTTCAATGCCTAATAAAGTTTATAGTCCGGAAACTGTAACGTAGAAGCATTGAATCGAATTGGTGTTGAAACCTATGCAACATATAGTAGTATATGATGCTCTAATTTTAAATAAAATAAGGACAATAATTGGTTTACCATTAACCAGACGTTCAACTTGTTTTCGTCAATAGGTATAGTTCCACAAAGGATTGATGACTAAAGTTGTGGCTTAGATTGACTAAATTGTGGTTGAATAAAACTGCTAGTTTAGTTGATAACAATTTATTTATGTGCCGCTATGTACGTGATAGATGCTTTGATAGTTGGGTTTAGACTTTATTAATATTTCTGATAGTTCACTTTATTTAATTTCTTTTAGATTGATGTTTTCAGTTTTGCGGTCTGCGATCAAGTGGCCAAAAAATATTTCACATTATGGTTGACAATATTTGTTTCATACAATTTCATTCAGATGTCTCATTTTTAGTACAAATTTTTACTCACTGTCATTTGCAGGGTTAAATTCAAATTGACATTAGTGAGGTTTTCTACTTTCTAACATTTGTAAGGTTTTTAACATTAACTGTTTTGATTTATAATATTTGTAAATAAAGAAGAAGGTATATAATATAAGATATGAATGCATCTCTCTATGGTCAAGTATTAACTTTATGACAAGTATACATGTTATGTGACCAATCTACTGTGCCATCTCATCATTTTGATGGTCTACGACATACCGCACGCCTTGAATCTTTTGATTCAAATCATCTATTGGTAGTTTGCAGAGTTTAAACACAAGCCATTTGAAATGTCCAGCCTTTGTTTTGACGGTTACAACTCTGACTACTCCATCTGTCCCCGGATGAATTTGTTCTACTCTACCGAGTAGTCATCGTGTAGGTGGTCAGTTGTCCTCTCGAATTAGAACAACATCGTCCAATTTAATAGGTTGACCATTTGTCTGCCACTTAGTTCGTCGGTGTAAGGACGTCAAATATTCAAACTTCCATCTCTTGCAAAAATGTTGAATAGCTTGTTGCAGGTGTTGCCATCGGGATAATTTGGACAACTTTACATCAATAAGGTTGGATTCTGGTATCTGTACAATTGGATGTCCAATTAAAAAATGCCCTGGCGTAAGAGCATCGATTTGATCGTTGGACAGCAAGCACAAAGGTCTCGAATTTAGTACTGCCTCAATTTGTGTAACGACAGTGGTAAGTTCTTCATACGTAAACACTAGATTGCCCATGACTCGTTTAAGGTGATGTTTAAACGACTTGATGGCTGCTTCCCATGGTCCCCCAAATGACGGTGCTGAACTGGGATTAAAGTGTCACTTTATCTTTTCTGAAGCGAGAAAGTAAAATATTTCGTTAGATTTGGAATTAAGAAATAAATTAATCTCCGATAACACATTATTGGCACCGACAAAATTGGATCCATTATCTGAATAAATATCATTGCACAATCCTCTTCGCGCAACAAATCTTTGGAGTGATGCTAAAAAGTTGCTAGTTGTGAGATTAGATACGACTTCTACGTGAACTGCTTTGGTACTCATGCATACGAAAACTGCTAAATACCCCTTCCACAATTTAGTAGACCGACCATAAACTTGTTTAATTTGTAGCGGTCCTGCAAAATCGATGCCTGTTTTCAAAAATGGACCTTTGAATTGAACTCGATCTAACGGTAGATTCCCCATAATTTGAAAATTTGGTTGGGCTCTAAATCTTCTGCATGTGTGACATCTGCTAATTACATTCTTAATTATTCGACGGCTGGATAACAAAAAATAATTTTGACGAACAATACTCATTAGTAGCGATGTCCCAGCATGGTGGTGTTTTTTGTGTAAGTTTCTAATGAGTAGTATAGTCACATCACATTTAGGTATTATTAGTGGATGTTTGGTTTCGAACTCCGCCAGTGAATTTTCAATACGACCGCCTACACGTAAGAGTTCATCCTTGTCAAGAAATGGGTTCAAATTACAAATTTTACTGATCCTAGCAATTTGTTGGTTTGATTTTAACGCGCGAATTTCCGTTATAAAGTCGTCACTCTGGATCCATTTGATAGTCGTATTATGGCTTCCTTTTAATTCATCCACTGTCAGTTCCTTCATTGATACATCTGATGAAGATTTTAATTTAAGTCGTTGGACGAACTTCTGTATCCAGGCCAGAACACGAACAATTTTTTGAAATGAGGACATTCTGGTTGTTAGTTGATTTAGGATGGAAAATTCATTTCTTTGAGATATTAACAATGAACAATCTGCTGTTTTCTTCTCTTCGATTATTAGATCCTTTCTTTCCCCATCATGTGTTTGCTTTGGCCATTCCGATTCTACTTGGCTTAACCATATAGGCCCGTGCCACCATAAATTAAAATTGGCTAACTTAGAGGGCATCATTCCTCGCGATGCACAACCTGCCGGGTTGGTTATTGAATCGACATATCTCCATTGTTGTCGAGAAAATGATGTTAGTATATCAGATGCAGGATTTGCTACAAAGGTATTCCATCTCCTTGGTGGGGATGAAAGCCAACTCAACACAATTTTTGAATCTGTCCACATCGTTACCTTTAATTCTGACGATTTAAACGCTTCCTTAACCATTAGCATAAGCTTTGTTAGTAGACTGGCAGCACAAAGCTCCAGCCTTGGTATCGAAATTTGCTTAATAGGTGAAACCTTTGTTTTTGGCGTTATTAAACTTACTTTGATCGGACCGTTTTCGTCAACACATCTGCAGTAAACGACGGCTGCATACGCCTTTTCCGATGCATCACTGAAGCCGTGTAACTCAAAGTCTGTCAGTCCTTTGTTCTATGCCATCGTGGAATATTGATTTTTTCTAAACCAGGAAGTTCCTCTTTAATTTTAGACTCGTATCTGCATCTTCGTGTTGGATATTGATTGGTATTTGCTCCCTGCGTTCAGGAGCTATTTCTTTTAAAATGCTTGGATTATTAGATGACCATTTGCGGAGGTTAAACCCGTAAGCTTTTAATAAATGTGATACATCTTGTGTAATTTTACGAGCTTCTTCTAAAGTGTGAGATCCAGACATGATTAAGTGAGTCTACATAAAAATCATGTAAGATCCTTTGTCCTACTGATGGATTAATTTAATCAACACTATTTCCGATAACTTGAAATGCTCTCGTCGCTAAGTATGGCGCTGATGCCGTGCCATAGGTAACAGTACGCATTCGATAATGAGTTGGTTGCTGAGCAGGATCAGTTCTCCAAACTATTCTGTGGTAATCCCTGTCAGCAGGATGCAAAATTAGTTGCCGAAACATTTTTTCAATGTCCGAGGAAAAAACATATTTGTACATGCGAAATCTTATTAATATGGATGTAAGTGGTTCATATGTAGTAGGCCCCACCATAAGCGTGTCATTTAAAGATTGTCCATTAAATGATTTGAATGAACCATCGAATACCACTCTCAATTTCGTGGTCGAACTCGACTCCCTTACTACCCCGTGATGTGGAAGATAATAAACTCCTTCAACGCGATTGATTTCTCCAGGCGGTATGATTTCCATACGATTAAGTGATAGATATTCTTCCATTAATGATTGGTATGCAACTTTAAAATTTGGATCTCGATTGAATCTTCTTTCGACGGCTTGTCGTCTTCTAAAGGCTCCATTGAGTGTATTGCTTAAATTTCGTGGTTGAGATTTGAATGGTAATCTTACTATAAACTGGCCTTGATCGGAACGTGTGGTATGCTTCTCGAAATGATTCTCACACATTATTTGTTCCTCGGTATATTTTGCTAATGCGTTAGATGATGTTACTTCCTCTATCTCCCAAAATTTGCGAAGCGACTTGTCCATATCGATCTCGTTGTACAACCCAATAGTAGTTGTTAGATTTTGGTCACTTGGGTTAAATGGACCTGCAACAATCCAGCCAAAAATCGTATTTTGTGCTACCAGCCCTTGATTTTCTTCGATAATTCTTCCTGACTGCAATAAATTAAAGAAGTGATCACTGCCTATCAGCAGATCTATTTGATTTGGTTTATAAAACTTGGGATCGGCTAGTGGTAAGTTAACTAGATGATGCCAATGGCATCAAAGCTGTTTGGTTCAAACGGGATGATATTAAACACATAGATTTGCCCCTGGTGGTTCCCGCCTTGGTTTGGCCTAGTCCTGAAATAGAGATTCGAGCACTTGTTCTAGGAAGTTGTAACCGTTGAATTAAATTGTCACAAGCAAAGGATGCTTGCGACCCTGAATCCAGCATAGCACGACACAACTGCCAATCACCCATATTATCCTTAACCTTAATTAATGCTGTAGGTAGTAACGTATAGCAAGATGAGTTAGATGTACTCCGATGAACGCTTGTATTGAGATTTGTGCTTGAATGATTTTCCGGTGACACTCTTGTTACTGAACGCTGTTGTGATTGAGCAAATGCACGCTTCTTGTAGATAGTTCAGTTGGAGTTTGATTGAATTGAGATGCGGTGTGTAAAAGAGAGTGGTGTTTGCGACCACACATGTGGCATCGCTTTTTTGTTCGACAATCGTGTACTCCATGAGAAATGTTTAGGCAATTGAAACAGCGTGCTTCTCGTTTAATTAAGTCTCGTCGAGACAAAATATCCATAGATTTAAATTTGGTGCACTCGTATAATTGGTGAGCGTTTGATTGACAGATCGTACAACTAAATTGAGAATTGAGTTGCAGGCTTTTGACTACTGATCCTTGTCGCGATGTGTGACCTTTATTGAACGGTTTCATTTCATCGAGTTCTTCAGAACGATGAGCTAGAAAGTCATAAAACTTTTGTAAGGTAGGGAATTCTTCTTCCACGGTTGACCGTTTCCATAACTGTTTTGATTCCTCATCTAGTTTATTAAATAATAGATAAATAAGCCACACGTCCTTGGATTCTGCTTGAGTGCCTAATGCCTTTAGACCTCGCGTAGCTTCATCTGATGTGTCGAGAAGCCTTCGAATATTATTTGCATTTGCTTGGTGAATGTTCGGCTGATCCATAAACAATCTGATAAATGCATTTGCTGTAACACTTTTACGATCGTACCGTTTACATAATTTTTGGTATGCTTCGATATAATTAGCCTCAGTTATTGAAAAATGCCTTAATAAACTGCTAGCATCACCCTTTAGCAAACCCTTCAGATATTGTAGCTTTTGAGCAGACGATAAATATAAATTTTTATGTACAGTGGTATCAAAGAGGTCAACGAAGCTTTACCCCTCGCGATAATCACCAGAGAAACTTGGTATATTAAGCCGAGGTAATTTAAAATCACTATTATTAACGCATTGTGTGGTATTAGTAGCGGACTCATTAAACGGTAAATGATCGGTTGTAGACATTGATTTCTTTCGTAACCATGTGTTCAGTTTCGCCGTTACGCGGTAGTACCGTTCCTCAAATTCTTCACTTTCAGAAGTTTGAGAAGGATCAACGGTAAATATTTCGTCTTCGATATTTGTGAATAATTGAAGAAGGTCTTTAGCACGTTTAATACGTTCCTTAACTTCTTCTTCACAGGAATCAGCGGAAAGTCCACTTGCATCTCATCATTTTGATGGTCTTCGACACAACTAACTGTGAATGTTTTTTTTAGACTAAATTAGGTACTGATGGCACTATAAAAAGGTACAAAGTCTCGGGTTGTCATAAAGGAATGTGGACAAAAGAATGGCTTGTAAATAGTTATTGGCAATATCTGCTTAGTACCATTTAGACTTTAAACAGATGGAATAAGTGACAGGTCGAACCGGACTCAATTTTAAGTAAAGCAACTAAAGCAAGCTTCAAAGTCTAGTGGTATGTTGCAAAAATATTTTGTTTTGCATACAATTTAGACAAGGATAAAGGATAAAACCTCTCGACAGCATTTACCTTGTAATAAGATGTATAAAAAGTTAGCCCAGTTTTAATCCCAGAAAAACAAAATGGTAATACTAAAAGTGTCACGAAATTAACTGTCATCCCAGTTTATTTGTGTCATCCCAGGAAATACTGTCATGATAGTAAAAATAAAATTCATCCCGGGATATTAAAAATCTTGGCACAATGATAACATAGTACATTAAATAAGCAAAATAAATATAATGATATTTGATATGTTGTAATTCAAAAAATTAATATTTATTTATTAAAATTTAAAAGGAAAAGTAAATTTTATAATAACCTTAAAACACAAAGCTTTTGTAATATGTTTACGTCATTTGAAAAAATACAGTTGGACAAATCACAGTTTTTCAAATATCTTTGAAACAATGACCGTTTTTTAAATATCATTGAAATAGTCACAAGAAGAATACGGAACAACAATGATTAAACCATATGAATATCAGAGATTTCCTTATTAGTGGCTATATACATAAGCTTCAGACAATACTAGTGATAGTGTCGTAACACAAAACCATATAGAAACTATATGGTGTTAATTACAAAACCGGTTTTTACTTACAAAAAATTTATACTGAAATAATCAAAATTTTACTATGAATCTGATGAAAAACAAATACGGATCACAAGAATATTAGAGATTTTTCCTCAGGTTAGAAAGAAGATAAATTAGGCTTTCTTTCAATATATGTGTCGTTTGATAAAAAAGAGAACGGCTCTATCCACAATTTTCCAAAAGTTATCGAAATAATCAAAATTTTACTATGGATCTGATGTAATACAAATCCAAATCACAAGAATATCAGAGATTTTCTTTCAATGTGACTATATAGGTTAGAAAGAGGATAAATTAGGCTTTCTTTCAATATATGTGTCGTTTGATAAAAAGGAAATCTAAATATTTTATTAAGCCATTTTAATAGATCTTCATATTGCAAAATACGTGGGTACAGTTTCTACCATGCTATTCATCCAGCAGAAAGGGCAAGAGGGGGATCTGCCATTTTCATTAAAAATAATATAAAACACCATGAAGAAATGAAGGTTGAAACTGAGTCCATGCAAGTGACAACAATCACAATTCAAACTAAGAACAAAGATGTAAGTATCTCAGCTATATACTGTCCACCACGCTATAACTTAAAAAAAGAAGAATATGAAGAACTTTTTCACTCTTTGGGACGATGTTTCATTATTGGAGGTGACTTCAACGCAAAAAACACATTTTGGGGCTCCAGAATTACAACACCAAAAGGAAGAGAACTGTTTAAAGCAGCCAAAAAAATAAATTGCGACTTCCAATCTGGTGGCGCACCTACTTACTGGCCAACAGATCTAAACAAAACTCCTGATCTTATAGATTTCTATGTAACAAAAGGAATATCTGACAACTACATACGAATTGAAAATAATGAAGACCTAACATCAGATCACTCTCCTGTTATCATGACATTCAGCGAAACTATTATTCAAAAAGAAATATCACCAAGATTTTACAACAGGAACACTAATTGGAACCTTTTTCGTGAATTGTTAAATGAAAATATCAAACTGCAAGTGCCAATAAGAAGATCTATGCACATTGAGGAAGAAATTGACAGACTAATTGAAAATATACAGCAAGCAGCGTGGCAGAGCACTCCACGCGAACCTGTAAATAACATTAGAGGCACAAATTATCCACTCGAAGTAAGAGAACTGGTGGCTAAAAAACATAAAGCACGTAAGTTCTGGCAAATAAATCGAACTGCAGCTAATAAAACCGAGCTAAATAACTTATGTAAAAAACTGAAATCTATTATCAGGAAAGTAAAAAATGAAACAATAGAATCATATTTATCTTCACTTACTGGTCAAAAAGACACTGAATACTCCTTATGGAAAGCAACAAAATCGATCAAGAGACCAAAAAATTCAACAGCACCTATTAGAAATGATAATGGTACGTGGGCTCGTAGTAGTAAGCAAAAAGCGGATCTGTTTGCGAGACACCTCGAAGAAACTTTTCAACCACTACCCAGACAATCTGCGAATGAAAATGTTAATTTTGTACACAGATCAAATGAGCTTGAAATACAAACTGTAACTCTCCGTGAGTTAAAAGAAGAAATAAAAAGTGTAAATCCGAAAAATGCTCCTGGATATGATTTAATAACTGGGCAAATTATAAAAGAACTACCAGACAAAGCAATACACAAACTTCTGCACATAATCAATGCTGTGTTTAGATTAAGATACGTTCCAAGGCAGTGGAAGGTAGCAGAAGTGATCATGATTTTAAAGCCAAACAAAAACAGTAACGATAAAAAATCATTTAGACCAATATCTCTACTTCCTACTATATCGAAGATATTTGAAAAACTACTTCTGAAGAGACTAAAGCCTACTAAATAAAGGATAATGATCTTATACTTGCTTATCAGTTTGGATTCAGAGAAAAACATTCGACCCTAGAGCAAGTTCATAGAATCACAGATATTATAGAACGTACTCTAGAAACGAAAAATATATGTTCAAGCCTCTTCTTGGATGTAGCGCAAGCATTTGATCGTATATGGCATAAAGGATTAGAGTACAAGTTACATCGCGATCTTCCCAAACAGTATTATGCAATCCTAAAATCTTACATAACCGACAGGCATTTCCGTGTAAAATATGAAGATGAATATTCGGATCTAAAGAAAATTTCAGCAGGAGTGCCGCAAGGAAGCGTTTTAGGCCCCATCTTGTACCTCCTGTACACACGAGATATACCACTAATGAAAGAAACAACCATAGCTACATTTGCTGACGACACAGCAATTTTGGCAGTTGGGAGTAATGTAACGCAAGCTACAGAAAAATTACAAACATCAATTAATACAGTTAGTAACTGGATGAAGAAATGGAGAATTAAGCTCAATGAAACAAAATCGGTTCATGTGAATTTTACTAATAAAACAAACTATGTCAGTATACCAATCGTAATAAACTCTAAACAAGTCCCTTATGCAAATACAGCAAAATATCTAGGGATGACGCTTGATGCCAAACTTAAATGGAAAGAACATGTCAAAAAGAAAAAGAACGAATTAAACATCAAATACAGGAAAATGTATTGGCTCATAGGTAGAGACTCGGAACTATCTATACATAATAAATTGCTCCTATATCGGCAAACTCTGAAACCTGTGTGGACTTACGGAATACAGCTTTGGGGCTGTACTAAGAAAACAAACGTTAAGATAATTCAGACGTTCCAAAATAAAGTACTTCGGAATATTGTAAATGCCCCGTGGTACATTCGAAATGAAGACCTGCACCGTGACTTAAAGATGGAAGACATCAATGAAGTAATTGCAGTTTATGCTGCCAAACATGATTCACGCCTTCAACAACATGAGAATATCGAAATCCGTCGTATGCTGGACTGTCCGATAGCAATACGATGCTTACAAAGAACCAAACCAATGGATCTAGTGATTACAAACTAAAATAATACTATATTATAGCAAATATTTATTTAAATAAATAATTATATTTATCTTTGGGACTAGCCATTGGGCTTTATCCCAACAAATGTGAATTAAGTTAAGATAGAAAAATTGCTAGATGACTTATAAAATAAGTCAGTTGTAATAATAATAAATAAAAAAAAATAAAAAAAAAAAAAAAAAAAAAAAATATTTTATAAACATTTTAAATATTTACATTTTTTTCTATGTTAAACAAAAAAACTAAAAAACAAAAAAAGTGAAAAAAAAATAAATTATTTCGTTAGTATATAAAGAAATTTTTTTCTTTGTCTAGTTCATTATTTTTACAGATTTGGTTTAGTCAACATCGTTGTTATTCTTTCGTATTTTCTGTGGTAATATTGAAATTTTATAAAAAGTTTTTTTAAAACTTGACGCTCGTTGTTTTTGACGCTCGTTGTTTTCTGGACCTCCTTTAAAACCGATTTTAGTTTGATTGATTTGTTTAATTTTTGACCTCTGCTAGTACCTGGATTTTCTATTTTGTGTTTTTTAGTATTTTGATAGCGATTAAAGTATATTTGGTTTGGTATTTAATATAAATTATATTTTTTGTTTAATTTTTCTGTTATATATATAATATTCTGTAATAAGTTGCCACGGATTATGTCGTTGAAATATAATTATAAGTCGCAGCGGAAGCCTGTTAATTTAACAAACTTAGTTATGGCCTTTACTAGATTAAAAATCTTAAATATAAATGATATTAATTTTGGAAAAGGTTTAAAATGCCAATTAATTGTTAATGTATGTCGTCAACTAAACATAAATAATAATAAAAGTAATCGTTGTAAAATTGTTTATTTTTTTAATAAAAATAAACAATTATTAATCGATCGTTTTAGTAATGCGCAGCAATTACATAGTCATGACTATAATGATCCTATTCCAATCGATTTTTCAAACCTTAACACTTTTGAACCTGAGAAAATTTCTTTTGACTTGGAGTCAGAAATTCCAGAATTGTGTACTTCAGGAGAAGTTTTCGAACCTAAGAAAGAGGTTCGATTTTTGGGGAAAAAAAATAAATCAGTAAAGTGTACTGAGTACAATATTTATATTGGCGATTTAGAAATAAATATTCAACTTTGGTCTAAATTATACTGCAAACAGTCCAAAAAATTAAATAAATTAGAATATCCCAGCGTTATCTCCGATTTGTTAAGTAATAAAACAGGATGCTTAATAAATATTAAATCTACTGATTACCTAAAACAATCTCTTAGCATTCGAGCTAATTGCGGACATCAAGATTGTAGGAAATACAAATTAATAAACAATAATTTAAATCTTGGAATTTTAAAAATATACAGTACTTTAGAAAAACAATGCCACAAACTAATGAAAACTCGTCAATTAAGAGGATCTGAAAGAGAAATAATAAAAAAAGAAATATTAACAAAAACCGCTGAAGAGGTGTACGAAAAACTAATTCAAAAGGAAGATCCTGTATTCTTAACAAAATTTAATACATCAAAGGTTGAGACAAGTTCGTTCGGATGCATTGAAAGAACAAGACAATGACTCAAATGATTTTCTTGATTTGCAAAAAGAAATTTCTTTGAATCCAAATCTATTTCAGAAATTTTCAATTAAACCATTTTTCGTTATTTCTTATAACCACACACAAATAGCAATGCTTAAATTATTAATAAAACAAAGTCGAAAAGAAAATCTAATCGCATATTTAGATGCAACTGGTGGACTTGTGAAACCACCTGAGACTAATAAATCTAGTATATTGTATTATGCATTAGTTGTTCCAATAAAAGTGATTGACTCTGAACCGTCAGATCCGTTTCCTTTAACTGATATGATTAGTTCGAGTCATAATATAGATACTTAAGTTCCAATTCTATGCGATATGCTCTTAACCATGCAAGAGCATACCGCATAGAATTGGAACTTAAACAAAGAATATGGCCCATTTTTGAAGCAGTTGTTACTGATTGCAACTTTGCCGAAATTAATGCAATTATGGAGTCATTTAATAGGATTGATATAATTCAATATTTAAAATTAGTTCATTCTAAAAACACTAAAGACACAAAAATAATAAAAGAAATAATGGCTTCAATATTTTTAATAGATAATTTTGAAGAAATAAAATCAGTTTGGAAATGTTTTTCTTACATTATGAAATCTAAATATATAACAAATTCAGTTTTGAATTCATTAAATGAAATAGCAAAAATTGTTAAAAATGATATTAATTTAATCTTAGAAGTTCCTAACGAACCAAAAGAAACATCATGGATGGACGAAAGCAACTCCGAAGATTGTAGAAATTATAACAAGACACTTTATTCACAAAGCCCTTTTTACAATATTTTCAAATCAATATCGGATAATATTGAAATTGAACCATGTTCATCAGTAAATATGGAACCACTAAATTTATATTATAACCCTTCATTACTTGAGACCATTCTTGAAAAGTACATGACTTTTCTTCCGTTTTGGTCGAGGCTTTTTCATTCTCGAAGGTTAAGCAACAGCCACATTGAAAATTATTTTGCAACTATAAAAAGACGCGTTCATCGGAACGCTGCTTTGGGAAAATTACCGACAAAAACTTTGAGGTTTTTAAAGGAAATTAACATTCGAAACGAAACTATTTTGAAACGATTTACATTAAAAATTCCAAAACAATATTTGAAATCGAGGGGACATTTAATTAAAACAGAACGTTGTATTGCTAATGAAGAAAAACCGTTTACGTCAATTCTGTCTCTTGAAGAAACTTGGAAAAAACGCAAAAATAGTTCAAGTAAATCTACCACAAATTTTGATCGGCCAATCCTAACATCTTTAAGCTCTAAGACAGAACAAGAAAAAAAAGTTCCTTTATTCGAGCATTAACTGTCAATAAAAAATTTAACTATAGTCCTGAGAAATTTAGAGCTAAAAAATGTAAAATTCAAAGCCCTTATCTAAAATACTTAAGAAATGGTTCTATTACAGGGGAGAACTATTTCAACACTTGTGCTTTCGATTCCTTTACTACATGTGTTTTGAATCTGCCAAATTTAGATCATTTCAATCCTGAAAATGATTTCATTAATTTAATTAGATATTTGAAAGAAGATAGTCGGGAAGAAGCAGAGCAATTACGTTTTTCGATTTTAACCCAAATCTTCGGCATCGAAAGAGACTGTACAAGCAATATTACTAAAGTATCAACTTTTGTTCTTAAATTATTAAATTATTATAGCGCACAATCAATTTTAAAATGTGTTACTTGTAATGAAACAGTAATAGATTTATTGAATTATATTCCAATAAATTTTTAAAATTGGATAGTTTAGGATTGAAAAATTTTGTTGATTGTCTAGAAGACACTAATTTGTCGGCCTGTTCAATTTCCAATAGTGACTATAGTAAACAAATTTTTACTAGCAATGTCGTTATTATTTATGTGGAACCTTCAATAAATCCTGGAACAATTGTAATTAGTGATTTACCTTCGGTAGTTACCATTTTTAATGAACAATTTAAAATTAGTTCATTTGTGAATTATATACCAGTAAGTTCTACTAATGTGGTTTCTCATTATGTCTCTTATTGCTATCGAAAACACCATTGGGAGATTTATGATGATATGAAAGAACTTGGAAATCAATCAAGAATTACAGCCTCTCACAACGTTCTTCCGCATTTAGCCATATACGAAAAAACACATTAAATAAAGTTTGTCATGTTTAGTATTTGTACTATGGATTAGTGTTTAATTTAAAAAAAATTTACAATTATTTATAAATTTACGTAATATAAATCGCATTAGAAAAAAGAAGTAAACAAAACATACCTCTAATGAGTATTGACGATTGTACAAAGAGGCAAACCGTCTCTTTCGGAAAATAGACAAACTGAAAAGAATATATACAGATTGCTATCAGATGTAGCTTAGTGGTTAAGGGGGTTTCTCAGTGTGCAGTGGGTATCGAGAACGATGCCCGCCGTTGACCAAATAAACATACATGATTTATCCGCTTTCTAACCCATAAAGTCACATTGAGAGAAAATCTCTGATATTCTTGTGATTCGGATTTGTATTACATCAGATCCATAGTAAAATTTTAATTATTTCAGTATAAAATTTTTTTGTGAGTAAAAAGGAGTTTTGTAAACACTATATAGTTTTTATAAAATGATATTTTATTTTCATTTTAGTCCAAATTTTCAATATAAAATTAGTTTTTTGTGAAGATATATTAAATAATAATATTTTGTGTCACGACACTATCACTAGTATTGCCTGAAGCATATTTTTAATTTTCCTGGGATGAAAGTCTGGGATAACTTTTTTTACGTTGTAATAAGTGATTAAGATAGCCAAGATAATAAGACTATAAAGCAACTTTAAGCATCAGGTCACATAATCTTTCTTGTAAAATTTAAAAAAATTACTATGTAAATGTTCACTTCAAAATCGTTTTCTATAACCTTTATATTTCATTCGAACAAATCTGAACTGATGATTGGTACGAATTTACAATTTTAATTTAAATACAATGAAACCCAAATTTACGATAAAATTAACATATACATATCTTCATTCAACCTCAAGCTCAAGAGATGCATAAGAAAGTCACATTCACACATACACACTCACACACAGATTCAAATCCGAAAAGCCAAACCCATGTTTTCGAATGATAAAAATTGAAAATCATAAAATCAAAATTCATGCAAAAATTTTTTTCTATTTTACATTATCATCAGCAGCTAGTTTTCTTGTTAAAATTTTCTATTTTCTATTTTTTGATTATCATAATTTTCATGCGGTTAAAGTTTACGAGTCTAGACAGTATACTGTGTGCTTACCTCTCGAATACGCATACATTTATATAAAAACGACGAAAAACATCCGATTGATAAGAAAATAACAAATGAACTGAACATAGTGTTTTTTTTTTCGTTTAATTCAATTCGTTTGGTCATACCTATAATAAAAACTAGTATGTTCAACGAGAAAAAAAATGTAGGGCGACCGTTTCTATACCATAAAAGCTTTTGATTAGCAATTTTAAGTTCAAACGAAAAACTTTAATAAATTCAATTGTAAACTTTGTTTATTGGACAGAAAATGTACACCAAAATATCGTAAATTAAAAAAAAATATATATATATATTTTTATGTTGTCATTTGGATTTCCCTTTCTGTCAGTTGTGTGTTGTGGCACAAAAAACTGTCTATACCATAGTGAAAAATCAAAAATCGTGACAAACAGTTTGTTTTTGTTATTTTCCATTATTTGCTGTTCATGACTATTTTGATTTAGTTGGAGTAAATAAAAAAAAAAAAAAAAAAAAAAAAAAAAAAAAAGATGGAAAAATATTTTATATACATTTTTTAACAACTATTTATTATAACTATAGTATACTAATACTACTAATGGTATATGCTATGTTCTGATGTTGTACACACATAAAGGGTGTTTCAAATTATGTTTCATAACTTAACAGCAAAAAACATTACCAGAGAGGTGAAAACAAACTTTATCAAAGAAGATTTTTTTTTTTTTTTGAAAAAAACAGTATTACTTTTATATTGCTTTAGTAATCGTTTTTAACACATAAAACGGTTATTAAATGATACATTACGTAAATATTTAGTTGCAAACTAAAACTTTGATTTCATTTACATTACTGCCAACTTGGAAAATTTAAATTGAAACACCCCGTACTAATAACTTGGTGTACAAAGGATTTTAATTGGAAAATATGTTCGGTAATATTTTGTTTATTGTACAAAACTAAACTGTTTATTGTGTTCTGGCCACATCATGTCAGTCGACAATCGGATATTCACTGGAATTATTTTTTTAATCTTTTAATCATTAAAAGAACTTTTGTATTATTTGGGTATTATGAACATTTCAAAATTTAATCGTATACACCCGCTTGATTCTGGAACATTAATGATTTAACTTTCTTGTGAAAATAAGATTGTTGGTACCTAAACCGAAGTATTACCTTCTCTACGACTGATTTTTTTGACTGGTTAATGAGTATTATCCACTTCAAGAATTATCTATACTGAGAGCAATAATTGATTGATTGATGAGACTGTGAGGCCAAGCACCCCTCAAGTGTTTCGGTTAACGCCGGTCCTATTTCCACAGCCTTTTTACTTTTTCCCACAGCTAATTACTCCAAGTTTTTGACTGAAATTTGCAATTAATTTTTTTTTTTATTTTTTTATTAAAATGGCTGGAACCCTCAAGGATTCCGCACTCAATGCCACAACGGGCCCATGGTGCAAACCTAGGATTCTATTAAATTTCACAAAGGCGAGTAGCTGCCTTAGCAAACTGAATCAGCTTGAACCAAGAGAGGGAAGACACTTGATCTAACCGAATAGACCTAGAGTTGAAGACCTGAAGCCTAACTCCTTCAAAGGCCGGACAACTACAGACAAAGTGAATGCAATCATCAACCTCTTCGAGACAGTCCTCACATACACCATCCTGAGCTACACCCATGCGATGAAGAAGATCTTTGAATCGGCCATGACCTGTAAGAATCCCAACCAGGATCCTCAACTGATCTTTCCTTAAAGACAAAGCAAACTTAGTCGACCTCAAATTGGGTTCACTAATAAATTGTTTCGCCCAGTGGCAGCCAGACGAAACACACCAATTTTGTTTTGCAACAGACATAATGAATTTCTTAATAGCTTGCTTACCCAAACTAAAAGAAAGGGGAGTAGCTGGTTCAGTGCCGAAAATTTCCAAACGAGAACCAGCTTTAGCTAAGGAGTCCGCGAACTCATTGCCCTCGATGCCACAATGAGCCGGGACCCACATTAGTGAGACTTTATTTAATACGCAAAGACGATTAATGTAAAGTTTACAATCCTTGACTAGTTTGGAAACAGTCAAAGGGTTTATTAATGAATCGAGCACAGCTTTACTATCAGTACACATTATGATGTTTTCCTCAGCAAAGCTATACTTTAAAGCAGCAAACACACAATGCGAGAGCGCAATCAGTTCCGCCTGAAATGCTGTACAGTACGAACCCAGACAGCCAGACGAACTCTGAACCAACGCGGGACAGTATGTTCCAAACCCTGCAGAAAGTTCAGAGCGCGATCCATCCGAGAAGAATACTATAGATTCAGACAATCGTTTTTGAAAGACCTGCGAAGCCCACAGATCTTTAGACGGATATTCTACCGAGAATGAATTGGAAAAGTCAAACTCAGGTAGCAGTCTGTCATTAACCATATCAATTTCTGGTATAAGTGAATTGTACCGAGAAATAATGAGCCTATGACACAAAATGGATCCGAAACTATTCCAAACCCCTAAGCACCTCAAACGGAACGCCACAGAACACGCCGACCCAAGTATGAAAGAGTGCAACTGAGGCAAAGAAAGGATAGCTTCCATAGCAATAAGTGGTGTGGAGGACATAGCACCGGTAATAGCCCGACAAGCAGTGCCCTGTAAGCCACAAAGCTTCGCTATGGATGATTTCAGATCAATCGCTGGCCACCAAACGACCGATGCATAAGAGAGCATTGGCAAGACCATAGATTTGTATATAAGAGCTAACGTTTTAGGAGTCAGTCCCCAAGATTTACCAAAGGCTCTTCTGCATTGCCAAAAAATGGCAGTAGCTTTTGACAGCTTACTATCAAGATGCTTCTTCCAGGAAAGTTTACTATCAAGGAAAACACCAAGATGCTTGACATAATCCGATCTAGTAATAACTTTGCCAAAAAGAGATGGAACAGAGAAGTCACCAATATGCCTGCGCTTGGTGAAAACAACTAAGTCCGTTTTTAGAGGGTTAAAATGTAAGCCCTTATCAAGACACCAGGCTTCAACAATTAACAAAGCATGCTGCGTTAGATCTGATAGGATATTCAAGTGCTTACCCAAAACTGTCAGAACAAGATCATCAGCATAACTCTGCACGACAAAGCCCGAGTGTTGTAGTATAACTAGTAACTCATCGATTACCAAGAGCCACAAGAGAGTTGACAGTACACCACCTTGTGGACAACCTTTGGCAACTTTGACGGAAACTGACTGATCATCCAGCTTTATCTCAACAGTTCGAGATTTAAGCATAGATTCAATCCAACATATAATGTCTTGATCGACACCAAAATGTTCGCATGCCTTCGTAATCGTTGAAAACAACGTACTGTCAAAAGCACCAGCAATATCCAAGAAAGTACCCACTAGAAACTCTTTATAATCTAGTGATCTTTCAATCCTAGTCACAAGTTCATGTAGGGCCGTTTCACATGACTTCCCGACTCTGTAAGCATGCTGCATGTTACTGAGTGGTTTAATAGATAGACAACCATCCCTGATAAATCTATCAATGATTCTTTCCAAAACTTTTAAAAAAGTCGAGGATAAGCTGATCGGACGAAAAGCCTTCGGATCCGTGTAATCGGACTTACCAGCTTTAGGAATAAACACAACATGACTCCTGCTCCAAGATTGCGGAATGTACGCGAACGCAACTGATGCTTGGAACAGCATGGTTAGATGATCCTGAATAAGTGGAAAGCCCTGCTGTAATTCAGCCGGAAAAATTCCATCAGGTCCACCTGTTTTAAAAGAATCAAAAGAGAAAATGCTCCAACGAAGGATATCAGAATTGATAATCCTTCGAGCAAGGTCCCAATTCGGGTTATCAACAATTGTATTTGAGGGTTCGACAGCAACATAATCAGAGTTGATTATGTCACAGTCGGGAAAATGAACAGAAAGAAGGAGTTCCCCAACTTCCCTGTACAACGAGGTTAGTTCGCCATCAGGACGCCTAAGGACACCAGGTCGACACACCTCGTTTTTAGCCAAAGCTTTATTAAGTCTGGCTACACCAGACAGACTATTTATTTCCTCGCAGAATTTTATCCACAAAGCTCTGTGGGCGGATCTTAGACTTTTTTTATAGTTCTTTTGTGCCACTAGAAAGTTGACCCAATCAGCCGCATGATTAGATCGTTTGGCTGTATTCTTCAGTTTTCTAGCGATTTTCCTTAATTTTTTCAGATCAGAACACCAAAAAGGTTTATTCCGACCCTTACGATTAGAAACAAGTGGGCACGATTTTTCAAAAGCGCCATTGATTGCATTGGTTAGCGAGGAGGCTAACCAATCAATGTCTAAAGCTGAGCTAATTAGCCCAGATTCAGGTAGTAATGGAACAATCTCACGCGAGTATAACTCCCAGTTAGTCAATTTCCTATTACGATACGATTTTAACTGTGGTCTTTTCAGATTAATACTAAAAGAGATACACCTATGATCAGAAGTGAGGATATCATCAGTCACCCTCCAACCGAGAATTAAATCAATGATAGACATAGAACACAAACTAATATCGATTACCTCATTTCTCATGGAGTTGATAAAAATTGGTTCACAGCTTCTATTGAGAATTTCCAACTCGGACGAGCTTAGATAGTTAAACAGAGAAGCGCCTCTATTATTAATGTCTGTACTACCCCACAACGAATGATGAGCATTCGCATCACATCCCAATATTAGAGGAAAATTTTTCTTCTTGCTCCATAGAACAAGGTTAATAAATTCCACTGACGGTGGTGGTGAGACAGAATCATACGGCAAATAGACTGAAGCTAACACCAGATTTGTGCATGGATTAGTAGTAGAGTCAAGAGTAATGAGTACTGCCACAAGATCATCTGAGCAGCACTCAGGAATAAGAGAAGCATTTATATTATTAGAAATAAAAATGCAAGCTCTAGTTTTAACGTCAGAATTTTTGAAGAAAATTCTACCATTAGAAGTATTCAACCCAGAAACAGCTCCATCAAGAAGATACGGTTCCTGGATTAGACAAAAATCTGTATGCGATACAGTAAGCAGCTTTCTAAATTCATAGGAAGTGGACTTACTGTGGTGCAAGTTAATTTGTTTTAATTCAAGCATGGAAGACATAGAGGAAACCATGAGAAAAGAGAAAAAAAAAGTAAAATTTACGGTCCAGAGATGACCCTAAAAGAGATCAGCTCTAAAACGTACTGCAACATAAGGTCAGAACCCAGAATGTGGTCAAAAGATTTCCGGTCCACCCGAAAAACAATTGATTGGCGATTAACCTCACGCTTGCTCCGGACCACCTTCCATCCTCCGACATCAACAGACGGATTCATCAACCCGATGTTGGTAGTTACTACAGAAGGTTCCTCAGGTTGCCCTGGGACCCACGTCTGTAGTAGTAATGGTTTTGGAGGGTTGCCAGCTGACAACCACTCCAAATATCTTTGATTTTGGCGACCTCCTCACCAAACCAAACAAACGTTTCTTCATTGCTACACTTGCAGACGAAAACCGAATCAACCAGGTAGCAACCAAGCATACGAGGTATAAAGCATTTATTTTTCACTGCATCTAGGACACGCCGGCTAACCTCCGCACGGAAGAGTCCAAGCTTGGCCTCGTCCAATATGCAGTCGGGGTTCAAACTACGCACACTGAATTTTTTCACTGTAGATGCAGCAACTGTTTGTGCGTATGTTTTAGGTTTTTTAGCCGCTAACTCCGGGGTATTGCCGGTGATATCTCGGGTCCTTTTCGGTGTGCTTACAACACTACCGGAAGGCACTTCCGAGATAGAGCCAAGCTTAAGCCCCAGAAGTTTACGTTGCAAGCGCTGGCGTCTACGCTTGCCAAGGCGTTTGCTCTTTCCTCGTTGTGAGGATTCAGAAACTGAACCCTCTACATCCGATGCAAGGAGAATATTCTCCGCACCCGATGTTATGCCAGAAGAGCAACCATCGATGCTAATCGCATCTAGGTCAACCAACGGAACATCGGTCACAGATGTACTCCCCATGAGATCAGGTGTCAGAAACCTGCTGCCGCTGAAAATTAAATTTAAATTAATCTATGATAAAGAGTTCAATAAATAACAAAAAGAAAAACAAAAACAAGCAAAACACAAGGCGCAAAGATAAAATGCACACACAAAAGAGCATGCACAAAACAAATTAAAAGAAAAAAACAGTAATAAATAAAACACTTCTCTATTGAGAATGCTCAAAAGAGAGAGAAACAAAAATATAGCCTTTATGAACTAAAACAAAACGGTTAACATGAATTATAAAAATATAAAAAAGAAACAAAAAAAAAAAATGCTTGTAAAACAAGATCCATAACAATAAGGAAATACCTGCCAAAACAAGCAACGGTACAACCCGAAGGAAAGTACCGTTACTTGTTAAAACCGCCACACCACAGCACACACACAATTTTTGAGTGCAAAACGGATTTACAGAAATTTGATTTTACACATTTATTAAAAATACATTTAACACTATCACCAGAGCAGTAAAACTACGGTACACACAGCACTACACGGTACACTTGACCACAAGATAAAAATAACTTATAGATAAAAACCACTTAAACACACCAACAAAATCAAAAATTTTAAAAGTAAATAAAAAGATGTGCACAAAAATGTGCAATTAATTAATTTATTACATCACTAATAATATAAAATTATAAAAAATATAATATAAATTAGATTTAAAAAAAATAGATTAAACCTTACAGATCAATTGAACTAACCGCTTTATGACCAATACGTTATATAATAACCAAAAATCTAATTTATTTACACTTTAATTGACACAAAACTTTAAAATTAATATAAATTAGATTTTAAAAAAATTTATTAAACATTACAAATCAATTGAATTAACCGTTTTATGACCAATAAATATAATCGCTGAAAATCTAATTTATTTACACTTTAATTGACACAAAACTTTAAAGTTAATACAAATTAGTTTTTACAAAAATTGATTAAATGTTACAAATCAATTGGATTAACCGTTTTATGACCAATACGTCATATAATCGCTGAAGATCTAATTTATTTACACTTTAATTGACACCAAACTTTAAAGTTAATATAAATTAGATTTTAAAAAAATTGATTAAACATTACAAATCAATTGAATTAACCGTTTTATGACCAATACGCCATGTAATCGCCGTTTATGACCAATACGCCATGTAATCGCTGAAAATCTAATTTATTTACACTTTATTTGACACAAAACTTTAAAGTTAATACAAATTAGTTTTTAAAAAAATTGATTAAACATTACAAATCAATTGAATTAACCGTTTTATGACCAATACGTCATATAATCGCTGAAAATCTAATTTATTTACACTTTAATTGACACAAAACTTTAAAATTAATATAAATTAGATTTAGTAGATAGTTGGAGTACAAATTAGATTAGCGACTTAGTAACAACTTTAGGTATAAGAATACAATAGATCGAGTTTGCATGTTACTTACCTATACAGTCTTTAAGAACTTACATTAACTTAATAAAGTTAACAGAGTGAAAATTTAGAGTGATTTTAGAGCGCCGGCACTGCACGTAGCCGCTGTCATTATTACAAAAGAAACTGGCAAACTTAAGTAAATTTAAGAGTCCGTATATTCAATTTTAATTCAAGTTCCACAATTACTAAAGCAGCTTTTAGACAAAAAATAATAATAGAAGCTCGATAGAAACTACAGAATTCAAACGCTAGATCCAAAATACTAACTAAAAATTGGTCAATTTTATTAATTTTAGGAAGAAAATTTGGGAAACAGAATTACAAAAAATTAAGTTGAAGAAATCTTTAGAGTTGCACTAAGCTCGGCGAAAGAACAAACATATTTTGAAAGCGACATTTTAAAGGCAAGGCGTGCTTTTATATCTCCTTTTACACATTTATCAAGAGTGTCAAGGGATCTTAGGTAACTGATGGTACAAGATGTTGTCCTGAGAGGTTTTGCTTTTACAAAAGATAAATTCTAACATTATATTAAAGAGTATCAGGGAGAGGGCATCTTATTGAGGTACACCGGAACTATAATTGCAAAAATTTTTGATAGCTTGTTCCCAACTTTGACATGTCATTGTGAACAGTTATTGTACATAAACGCACATCTTTGTCAAGCATTTCCAGAATT
The DNA here is from genome assembly GCA_963556175.1 of Tipula confusa. NCBI lineage: Eukaryota > Metazoa > Arthropoda > Insecta > Diptera > Tipulidae > Tipula > Tipula confusa. Next base: position 114,652,566 of record OY744477.1, read on the forward strand.
CACAAAGCATACCATAAGATATCCTGATAGGCTTGCTGGAAGTCCAAGACCACCTAGCGGACGTCCCGAGATGTTTTGTAGTATTTAGCAAGAACCATCATCAATCAAAAAACTTTATCAGTGCCTTACATATTCATTCGAAACCTTCTTTGGTATTGTCATCTACAGTTTCTCCGCCAGAGGAGTTATTCTCGCGCATAATTTCGCTGTTCCAAACTGTATCTTTGAATATTAAGAGCTCAGAATTATTGCAATCAGCTCCAGGAGAAAAGTTTTTTTCTTCCTCTGTATGGCTAGTATGAATTATTCGTAGGTTAAAACCTCCTTGCACATCTCTGCGGCAGTCTGTATTTGACAACTTTCAAAGTAGCACATCGATGTTAGCACTGAGGTTTCTATCTTGGTACCGAATGGCAATTGACTTAGGTCTGAAGGTATGGCATAGTTTAGAGGCTCCATTAATGATGTTACGTAAACTGTAACATTCGCGATTTTTCTGTCTATAAACTTGCTAAACGGTTCTTCTAGCAAAGACCGCTTTGTTGTCTCGAGCGATTATTAAACTTTTTTACGCTTCTTTATAGACTTCATTCTATTGCACAACAGCAGGCCGCTCATAAAAACTAATAATTTTTATGTTTTATTTCTACCTTACCTAGAGACGCCTGGGCGGCACTGGAAAGAAAAGTTTATCAGTTATCTTTGCAAAGTTGTCTTTGCAGTTGCTAATTGAAGAATACTAGACCTAAAAGTTTGGGAGCTATCCGATATGATTTCACATCTTGGATGACCTGAGACCGTCCCTTAGTGTTAATCATCATAAAAAAAGTTCTTACTATAAGTCATGTCCGACTTAGGGTTACACAATTATATTTTTATTTTTAATTTATTTTGTTGTATTCGTGGTACGTCCAGGCGAGTTCATAGGAACAAAATTGATGTGTGCAATGCCAATTTCGGCTCATTATCTGAAACCTCAATAAAATAGGAAAGGCAACCTAAGCCAATTCAATCGAGTTGAGCCAATCAAGGCATTACTCCCTTTTTCATGAAAAATCGACGACATTGAACAACTCAAATTAAACTTGCCCTTTAAATATTACTTCTTCACGGGCTATCATGGTATGTTCGTGATCCGATTTTGCGCTAGTACCTATCTTTCGGTATATAACGCTTTAAGCAAAGCTAAATTTGTATTTTTAGCCACGGTGTCGGTCGACAGTTAATGGATAAGAATTACGTCTCGAGCAATTTATGATTCAGGATCTCAACTGAATTTTATAACGGATGTTCTTTCCAAACAGGTAGGTATTGAATCGGTTACGTCATATCTAAATATAAGTGGTATTGGAGGCATTCTGCCAAATCTACTCGATGTGCTGTTTGATTTAGAATAAACGAATTTTCTCCATTTGACCAGCTCCAGCCAACAATAAAGTCGCAGTTCAAAAATTTTTGACCATCGATCTTCTTCTGGAAGCAGAAGTTTATATGGTCAACTACAATCGGTAGGACAAATTAACTTAGGATAGTACTTGCAGATTTTACAAAATACAATTTTAAGGTGGATCGTGGTTGGAGAACCAGTTTCTAGTTGCAAAAATGTAGTATCATACGATTATGATGCTCAACATATGTTGATGCTCAACATATTCTAGTAAACTAAGAGTCGTATTCAATGATTCAGCAAAGTCGTTAACAGGCTATTCATTAAATCTTATTCGAATGACTGGAGCTGTGGTATAAAACAAACTATTTCCTATAATAATACGATTTAGATCACTTCGTTACGCATTCAGTGGGACCTTTTCAATATGAACCGTTAAGTACTTCTTCACTCGAGCGATCAGCAATACCATTACATTTTTGGCATTAACACTGTTGGAGATGAACTGCGCATGTAAAAATTAAATACTGCTACGTATACGGTACCACAATAGCTCTTTTTCTGGCTACTCATTGTCTTCTAAAATTTCGGAAACTACTATAAGGATCCATTCGTTAGCTCAGTCATTCAAAATGATATATATATATATATATATATATATATATATATATATATATATATATATAATGTCGTAGACTATTATCTAGAACCAGTTGTGCGCAGAGGAAGTGGTTAGATTGATGGAGTTAGTCTGTGCAAAATTCTAGCTCATTACCACCAAACGATATAGACACGAGTTTAAATTTGATGGGATGCTGAGATCTGTACAGAACATATCATTTCTGATACACAATATTAGAGACCAAGCACTCAAACCATTATCACAGTTTTTAAAGACAAAATACTTCATGTTGTTGGACGGCTAAGGCTTTCATTATCATTGTACGCATCCAGGCATGCCGTATTGTTACCAAAGGATCATTTCATTACTTCCCAATTAATAAAACATATACATATTAAATATTTTCATGTTGAGCCATAAGATCTATTGGCATTGATCCGACCATCTTATTAGCCTATCAACGCCAAATACCTGGCGAATTACTCGTCATCCTGCAAAAAGAGATTGTGATCAGAAGGCGAATAATGGAAGGCAGGTCATATCACTTACAAATGCTACTTTTGCAGTATTCCTTTGCATAGTCACCAAGATCATACACAAACAAATATAGTCAGCAGCTTAACAACAATGGCCGTTATGTCAGCCTATCACAGATACACGTCACTTAGAGGCTTGCGGGCTAACATTTTTTACTCTGATAATGGAACGAAGTATTTTGGCACTGATCTTTTATATTCATACGGCCAAAAAAAAAATATTGCAAACCTCGAACCGGAAATCGCAAATATTTTACAAAAGTAAAAGCCATCTCAGTTTACCTACTGCAGCTCATTTTGGTGGAATATAGGAAGCATGTATGAAATCAGTGAAGGCTCATGTAAAGAAAGTTTAAGGGAAATCGCATTATCATTCAAGGAAAGTCCCCAAATAAAAGATTCCCCTCATCCTAGGCCTTTATCGGTATTATCAGAAGACTTATTCACTATAAAAACAAGATGGCGTTGAGTCTTTTCCAATAATATTTACAGCAGTTGCAGTAACGTACAAACTAGCGATAAAACACTACAGCAGTGGATGAAGTAATAAACAAAGTCACATTACCCTTTTCGCGATAGAAAATGGGAAGAATTCAGGAAGTACATGCGGGTCTAGATTGCCCGATTTGAATTACCTTCATAAACAGAGCTATAAAGATACATTTGGCATTGCTGAGTGTAATTTATAAAATTTAATACCAACACTAACAACTTATTAAATATTCATTCTCGCCTCAGTCAGAAATTAAAATACATAACTACGAATTCAGCACACCAACAATTCACAACAGTAACAAAAAAAAGAGCACAACTTTTAAAGCTCAACACAGCATGTAGAGCAAATACAAAAATGTACAAGAAGCAGCCAAATACCTAATAACAATTATGACACAACAACAAAATACAAACAACAAACAAAACATCAAAAAAAATTAAATAATTTTAATGATCTTGACATCATGACATAAATCAATACATGAATAAACATAAAATCATATTTCTATAGAAACAGAATAAAGCACTAAAAAAAAAAGCCAAACAAAATAAAGTTTTTACTTCAACAGTAAAACTCTTCAACCCAACTCAATCTGAATTTTTTTTTGTTTTTATTCTTTGAATCCCTTAGAAACTTTTCTTTTTCTTAGTGGGTGTTGTTGTTGTTGTGTTGTATTTGGGTTTAGTGATATCACATTTTGTATATATTCTTATACATAGATCTAATGTGATTATATTTCTACATTCGACTATGCTTATAAGATTGATTTGTTGTTGGTATTACGCTTATGTATAAGTGTGTTGTATATGTACCGTTTATGGTGATGTAACATGCTTGATTGAAAGCTACATCTATAATCATAATATGTATAGATTCCTGGTATCCAATGTTTTGTCTCAGTGTACCCATACAATTTTTCTATTAGGGCGATCGATATACAAAACAAGAATGAAAGGGGGTCAATATGGGTAGGTAATTGAATACATTGTTTGACAGTTAAAAAATATCTTGATTACTTATTAGTCGATATGCTCTACATTTTGTAAGGCTACTCATTTTAATTGCCAGGCAACTGATGGAATCGGTAGGGCTGCGGTAGAGATCCTAGCTTGAATCTCTTGGAAAATGGCAAATAATTTTAAAAACCTTGTTTGCATTAATTATCTTCACAAGCACAGGGTATCTGGAGCTTTACATTATGTCTTCGATTTAACTGACTTTAAGATAAGGAAGCTCTTCAAAAGAGAAACACGAAAGAGATGAAATTGAAAGAGACGAACAAGAGACTATATAAAGGACATTAGACTTTATGCTTTAGACTTTAGATTTTAGACTTTAGACTTTAGACTTTAGACTTTAGACTTTAGACTTTAGACTTTAGACTTTTGACTTTAGACTTTAGACTTTAGACTTTAGACTTTAGACTTTAGACTTTAGACTTTAGACTTTAGACTTTAGACTTTAGACTTTAGACTTTAGACTTTAGACTTTAGACTTTAGACTTTAGACTTTAGACTTTAGACTTTAGACTTTAGACTTTAGACTTTAGACTTTAGACTTTAGACTTTAGACTTTAGACTTTAGACTTTCGACTTTAGACTTTAGACTTTAGACTTTAGACTTTAGACTTTAGACTTTAGACTTTAGACTTTAGACTTTAGACTTTAGACTTTAGACTTTAGACTTTAGACTTTAGACTTTAGACTTTAGACTTTAGACTTTAGACTTTAGACTTTAGACTTTAGACTTTAGACTTTAGACTTTAGACTTTAGACTTTAGACTTTAGACTTTAGACTTTAGACTTTAGACTTTAGACTTTAGACTTTAGACTTTAGACTTTAGACTTTAGACTTTAGACTTTAGACTTTAGACTTTAGACTTTAGACTTTAGACTTTAGACTTTAGACTTTAGACTTTAGACTTTAGACTTTAGACTTTAGACTTTAGACTTTAGACTTTAGACTTTAGACTTTAGACTTTAGACTTTAGACTTTAGACTTTAGACTTTAGACTTTAGACTTTAGACTTTAGACTTTAGACTTTAGACTTTAGACTTTAGACTTTAGACTTTAGACTTTAGACTTTAGACTTTAGACTTTAGACTTTAGACTTTAGACTTTAGACTTTAGACTTTAGACTTTAGACTTTAGACTTTAGACTTTAGACTTTAGACTTTAGACTTTAGACTTTAGACTTTAGACTTTAGACTTTAGACTTTAGACTTTAGACTTTAGACTTTAGACTTTAGACTTTAGACTTTAGACTTTAGACTTTAGACTTTAGACTTTCGACTTTAGACTTTAGACTTTAGACTTTAGACTTTAGACTTTAGACTTTAGACTTTAGACTTTAGACTTTAGACTTTAGACTTTAGACTTTAGACTTTAGACTTTAGACTTTAGACTTTAGACTTTAGACTTTAGACTTTAGACTTTAGACTTTAGACTTTAGACTTTAGACTTTAGACTTTAGACTTTAGACTTTAGACTTTAGACTTTAGACTTTAGACTTTAGACTTTAGACTTTAGACTTTAGACTTTAGACTTTAGACTTTAGACTTTAGACTTTAGACTTTAGACTTTAGACTTTAGACTTTAGACTTTAGACTTTAGACTTTAGACTTTAGACTTTAGACTTTAGACTTTAGACTTTAGACTTTAGACTTTAGACTTTAGACTTTAGACTTTAGACTTTAGACTTTAGACTTTAGACTTTAGACTTTAGACTTTAGACTTTAGACTTTAGACTTTAGACTTTAGACTTTAGACTTTAGACTTTAGACTTTAGACTTTAGACTTTAGACTTTAGACTTTAGACTTTAGACTTTAGACTTTAGACTTTAGACTTTAGACTTTAGACTTTAGACTTTAGACTTTAGACTTTAGACTTTAGACTTTAGACTTTAGACTTTAGACTTTAGACTTTAGACTTTAGACTTTAGACTTTAGACTTTAGACTTTAGACTTTAGACTTTAGACTTTAGACTTTAGACTTTAGACTTTAGACTTTAGACTTTAGACTTTAGACTTTAGACTTTAGACTTTAGACTTTAGACTTTAGACTTTAGACTTTAGACTTTAGACTTTAGACTTTAGACTTTAGACTTTAGACTTTAGACTTTAGACTTTGGACGGAAAGTCATTTTTAAACTATCAGTACCGGGAAAAGAATCCCTTGGTCAGGTTCTCAGACCTTTTGGGCTATGCGGCGATTTAGGTTATCGACACTCGATATCTCTCGAATTGCTCCCTTGGTTTCGGTAGCGCCTACGTCTGGGTAGGAAGTAGAGGTATTTTTAGAGTTTACCTATCAACGAATGATACGATTTCAGATTTCCGGGTTAAACTGGATGGACTGGAAGATGTTCTTCGTGACACCTTTCATTGCGCATGGGCATTAAATGAGGTATGCCTCACCAGACCAGAGATAAACTCATTTTGGGGGATAGCATCAAGACTGAACTTAAAAATGTTGAATGAAGGATTCACGGTAACTTACCGACGACTTGACTTCGGAACTTCCATACTAAATATAACTATGGTGTCGGTACGGCTAGCATATTTTTCAACGGATTTGCGAGTAATTGAGGACTATTCAGGTAGTAACCACAAATACATTAACCTTTTAACTTGGATGTTGCAAAGCTATTTAAAAGACCGGTAGTTATAGTTAGAGATGTAAAACGGGATGAAGGTTAAAAAGATCACTGCTGGAGCAGCTCTTGCGGTTTGAGATGCATTACAAGATACTCTTGATATGTTATGTGGATGATATCGCCATTGTGATCACCTCCAGCAGGTCTAAAATTGCTCAACTCAAACTTAACCAAGTTATGAAGAGAGTCATCACTTGGAAGGTTGAACACGGGTTCCAATTGGCGATTGTAAATATGAAGTTTGTGATGCTTATTAGATGGAGAATACCAACTGTCATTCCCATGACTATTGGGACGGAGGTGGTTTAAACATAGAAGATGAAAAAGTATTTAGGGGTCACCCTAGGGAACAAACTCTCCTTCTCTGAACATACTCGCAAGTCTTCCGAGAAGGTGGCTGCGGTAACAGTATCGCTTAGTACAAGACTGGTGGCTAACGTGGGTGGTCCTCGCTCTAGATTACAAAGATTCCTGATGTCCATAGTATATTGAGGGTGGCTTGTGCTTATCGGATGGTATCTGTTGTCACAGCCTTTGTTGTTGCTGGAGAAATTCCATTTATCTGTTCGCGTTGGAGTGGTGAGAGATTATTTGGTTGATTACTGATGTGGAAAGGGAACAAGCTGTAGCTAGGATTTTGCAGAGAAAATGAGAAGAACTGGTCGATAGATGGCTAGATTGATAAGTGAGGTCCAGCATTGGATCAAGCATGGGCACGGTGAAATGGAGTTTTTACTGTGCCAGTTCTTGACAGTGCGTGGCTATTTCGGAACCCATTTGGTGTAGAACAGGACACTGTATATCACAACTTTTTCCACAACTTGAGGGGCCTCATATTGGCCAGTAGAAGATACCTTTCTGGTATGTCCTATATAACCGTACCTTATATACTAGTACATTGCTGTTCTCGAACTTTAATTTAAATTTCTGCCGGTGTTACGTAAGGTAGTGTCTAAGAATCTATATTTACTAACATAATAAACCACAGATAAGGGCAATATTGTCATCTTTGTTCTACCAATCAACCAATAGAAATTAAATCAAGACATGTGACATGTGCAAACACAGCATACTTTGGCATGACTCTCTATTCCAAACTGACGTGGACAGAGCATGTCAAAAGAAATATAATGTCTCTATGGTAGAGTCTCTGAGCTTACAATCTACTACAAACTGCTGTAAATTCTGAAGCTAATGCGGTAAATTCTGAAACAACCGCCAAAATATTACAGAAGTTCCAAAACAAAGTTCGTTGTGTCATCATAAATACCCCAAGATATACATGTAATAAGGTCTTTACAGGGACCTACGGATGGAATACAATTCCATGCCGCAAAACACGAAATAATACCTGGTGAATTTGCCAAATAAAAAATAGAAATTGGTTTAGGCAATTATAGGACTAACTGGGTTCAACTATCTTAATGCTCTGTATTTGCACTCAAAAATGCTAGATGAGCATCGTCGCAGTTGTAAGAAATAAATAATTGAAAAGAAAAAACAGTTAAAATCGACGACCAACTATTGTTAAAGCTTATCAAAAAATTGTAATAGATATTCAGTCGATATTGCATAATTTTTTATGGTTTGGAACTTCGCTTAAATAACCACTCATTTTTAAACACAAGAATCTCACTCTATATAATTTGACAAGGATGACATTCGTTTGTTCAATTTTGCGAGTGCAACATGTGTTCCATTGCATTTTATGTATTAAATATTATTTAAATGTAAAATTGTGTATTTAAATGAAATAAATAAATAAAATTAAATTGTATGATTTTAATATTCAAAGACGTACATAATTATAGTGATAGAATAATGAATTATTTGTTGATAAAATGGAAAATTTTTGTGTTCAAATTTTTTTTTTGGTCGACGTCAAGATCGGACATGTTTTATTCTATAATATAATTGAGATACATATTTTGCGAATTGGGTAGTATAAATTTAAATCCGAAAAATAAAAGTTAATTGTGTAAAACGCTGGATTATAAGCCAAAGTGAAGAGTGAAGATAATATGAAACATGTAAAACTGCATGCTAGATTACAAGTTGCATCACTAACTGATGCAACTAACAAAAAACCGATTTGTGGTTATGTGTGCTAGTAAATTATGTTGGAATAAATTTTTAGAACAGAGCCTTGAGTAAGAATTTTATGGTTTTTTTATATTTTAAGCCCAAATTGAAATTGACAATTTAATATATATTGAGAAATGATTAACTATGGATAATTCATCCAATTGCTTTAACCGTTATATTACATTTATTAATTGACGGTCATGTTAGTGGACTACATTAGTAACAAAACTACTGAAAAAGGTAGCGGGTGCGGTAGTTTTTGATGGTAATTTTCCAATAGTCTGGCAACTATCCTAGGAGTAGAGTTGGCTATCGTCGCTTTTCTATTGTTTAGAAGAATTTTGTCAATTTCTAATTTCCCGACCATCTCAATAGTTAGGATTATTTGGAGGAGAGTTAAGAAAGTTGTTGACACAGTTATTGCCTATAGCTTTTCAAAATTGATGTCGTTCTGAGTATGTACCTTTTCATAGTGATATTTTTATTTGCTTTTTGGATTGTAGTATACAATCGACTCATTTGATTGCCCGGCACGTGCATTTCCTTGCGCACTTCGTGCATCTATGCGGATTCGGCTATATTTCAGTGCAGTATGGCAAAATCTCTGACAACTCCGAGAGCGAAGAAAGATCGGCATAATTAAGTTTAAGCTCCTTTTTTTTAGAAACCCTTATTTTTTGCCAGTCCTATTTTGTTTGGTTGTATCCGTGACTGATTTACCACATTTTATTTTTGGTCAGCCTTCCGCAGTAACTACAATATTCTCCGTCGTTTCTGCTACGTTCTTGTCAAAATAGTGATTATCTGAGACGAAACTTGCTCTAAGCAGCGTGGAAATTCCTCGTTGTTTATTGCCGCTTACCATGCATACTTATTGCCAAAAGGAATTTGACGTATTAACGTATGTCTGGGTAAGCAGTTCATATTGAATTGGTCACCGATATGATCACAATCATTTATTGCTGCATTACGTTGTTTTTATTTTGCGTTGAATGGACTAATATTAAAGTGGTAGGATGTCGAGTTCTCACCACTTCTCATTTTTGTGCATTATGAATATCTATAAGCAACTCTATACAATATTAACCAAAATTGAGGCGGTATTGAATTCATGTCCAATGTGTAGGGTATCAACCGTAAAAAGTACAGTTAACCGCATGAAATTATAATTATTACCTCCTAAAAATGTCCCAAAAATGAATGATTTAATGCGGTTGATTAGGTGTGGTTAAAACATAGACAACATAAAGGTAAGTTCTCTTCGTGATGGCTATAGGGTCATTCGAAATTATTGAAAATATCTCACCAGAAAATATAGGAATAAAAGTCGGCCGAAATACAAAAATTTCGACAAATTTTTTTTTACATTGGACAAATGGTAATCTTACCAGCAACGTATACTGACAGTCCCCGCCATATGCACGAAAATTTCCACAAAATGCTATGATGTATGTTCGAAAGTATGGACGTCCAGATTTGTTCATCACGTTGACATGGAATCCAACGTGGATTGAAATCACAGATTTACTGTTCACAGGCCAAAACTCATCGCAAAGACATGATCTTCTCTCATGCGTATTCAAGCAAACGATAATTAGACTCATGAACATCATCACTATAAGAACCGTATTTTTATGCTGCGGATGTAAATTGAAATTTACTCACTTTGAACCAATCAATTAAAATGAGGTTCAGAAGCCATGTGGAGCACTTAATACAAATTTAACCATGCATGAAGGATGGCAATTGTTATACAAAGCGATATCCATGTGAGCTCAATGACACTCAAACTGAAGGTGATGGATATTTTAATATATAGGCGAATGTAGATACAAAACTACTGTCAAAATGCGAAATGTAGATATGGACATCGACATGAGATGAATGGAGACATGGCCTTATTCGGCCTAGTGAATCAAGGCGACGAAGTCACTTAATTTCAAATAAGACGCTACAACAGCAGCAATAAAAGTGTTTGTCACATATATTCGCATTCAACATCTACAAACACTACTCAACTGTTCAACATATTGCTGTTAGAAAATAACCAGCGTGTTTAATTCACCGATTAAAATGTACAAAATAAATCTGATCAACCACCAAATACAACATTCATCGCTTTTTTCCAATTGTGGGCTTCCGACGACCTCGCTAAAAACGTTGCATCAAACCCACAAGAACTCCGTGCATCGTGAAAGCCTCATAAAAGACATTCTTTGACAACAACAAAGTCTGATGGCAACTTGGTAGGTCGACATTTATACAAGACACTAATGACGTGAGATCTGGTGCGAGAACTTCAATGCGATGTAAGTTAGTAGCAACATTTCCAGGAAACACAAACATAACTTTTATTTGCCGATCAAAAAAAAATGCATACGACAAAATCCAGCAACGTGTAGATAGTGATAATTTTTTTTTTCCTTGATACTCCGCAGGTGGAACCGGCAAGACCTTTCTGATAAATTTAATACTGGTGGCGGTTTGAATGCTGAAAATCGAATAGCACTGGCAGTAGCATCTTGCCGGTACTCGATAGTGGATTGACAGCACAATCAGCACTCAAACGACCGTTGAATTTGAACCAGATCGAAACACCATCATGGAACATCAAAAAATTTCGGAATGGCCACAACTCTTCAAACATGCAAAATCATCAGTTTGGATGAGCGCCGCATGGCAAATCAAAAATCGTTAGAGTCGCTTGACGGGAATGAATGTGCAATTTTGGTTCCCAAAAATGATGATGTGAAAAAACTAAATGAACACAAATTCAATAGGAATGGCCCGGAAAATTCGATAAAACCACCAGGAATGCCACCACACAAATTGACATTAAAAATTGGTGATGCCAATTCGATATTTGAACGTGACAATGCTGTGCAACGGAATCTGACGAGCCATCAAAAAACTGACACTAAATCTGATCGAGGTAACGAAAGAAATGATGTGCTGATTCCACGCATACTGATGATTTCGTACCGATTTACCCTTTGAATTCAAGCGACCTTGAATTCAAAATCACCATTTGCCTTCGAAATCACCATTTGCTAGCTTTAATTTTAAAAATATATATTTTTCGCACCACCAATTACAGTCTACAATGACTGTAGTTTCCGCCAACCGAAGGAAGCTATCTAGTTAAATCGATAAAGCTCCATTTAAATAATAAGATCGGTTCTAGTTTGCTAACCTATAAGAACAAACCTCTACAATAATAACCGAAATTGAAGCGGTGTTGAACTCATGGACAAGAAAATGATAAATATTGGTGACAATCGGGCTTGTATACTATAGGAAGTTTTGATAAGGTATATAAATGTCTACAATAAATCTACAATAATTTCAATTTTAAAACTGATGAAAAAGACAAATACGACAGTTGACAAATTTGAGAGATATTGCAACCCAAGGAAAAACGTAGTATATCTACGTTTCAATTTTTATTCCGAAATCAAGAAATTGGCGAACCGTCTGATCAATTTCTAAATGATATTCAACATTTGATTAAGGATTGTGAAGTTAAGGGTCAATAAGATTCGTTACTCCGTGATAAAATAGTTCTTGGAATTGTGGATCGTGATCTACAGGAAACTTATAAAACAAGATAATTTAACACTTTTGAAAGCCATCGAGTTCTGTTGAATGGCAGAATTGACAAAAACTCAAATCAAGTGTGTTCAACAGGGGAGTTCCGGAAACGCAAACCGAATAGTATTGGTTGCCAATCCATACTGAAGCTATTGATCGATTTCGCGAAACTATAACGCACCAAAATTGTATTTTTGATACTGGCATTACCGGTATCATGTTCACTTCATTTGGTCAAAAAGAAGAATCAAGACTGGAGACCATGTGGGGACTATCATCTTATCCCAGTCGCACCCGATGATATTCACAAGACGGCAATCACTACTCCATTTGGTTTATTCGAGTTTACTCTAATGCCATTTGGACTACGCAATGCTACATAATCGTTCCAACGATTTATCAACGAGATCGTCAAGGATCTCCACTTTGTGTTTGTCTACATCCACGACATACTTCTAGCCTCAACTTCGGAGGAACAACACATGTTTCACCTAGAAACACTGTTACAGAAACTTTCTGAATACGAGGTGCGCATCAACGGTGTGAAATGTTGTTTCGCCACTAGCTCTCTCATCTTCCTCAGTCAGAAAATTCCCGCAAATGGTATTCTGTCTTCCACTGAACGAATTAACGCCATTCGGGAGTTTCCAGCTCCACATTATGTATATTTTATTACGTCACGCAATCACTAGACACTAGTAAGTTCGTGTTTGTGCGAGTGAATAAAGAGCACACAGGACTGACACCGACATACGATGGCCCATACTGAGTCTTTCGACAATTACGAAAACATTTCTTACTTGACGTCAGAAATAAACATCTATGCAATCTGTTTTGGGGCCGAAGCTCTCCCAACTCTTTCGCGGTTAATTAACGTCCTACTTTACGCCATTACTAGCCAAATCGAGGACGCGCGAATACAGGTTCGCGTTTCAAATATCCATCTGCACATTGCATTGCTCCAGCCAGCCTGTACTGGCATGGACGATGGTTCGGCCCATGAATTCTGCACTCCAACGAGGGGTCATAGTTGTGTTCATCGTCATCACCGATCGTAATCAAGTGATGAAAAATCCCTTTTGCAACCCTCCCCCGTTGGGATTCGAACCCGGTACCTCCCGTCCCAAACACCGCAGCTTTAACCACTGCGCCAATTGCTCAGTAAATAAACATCAATCTGTCAGCATTGATAGATTTAAACTTGCATTCAGGATCCTTTTATTGGCGGAGAAACCTTCTCCAACAAGAAAAACCCTGAAAAGTTCATATAAGAATGTGAAACTTTCACATGGTACATTTTGTTTGGGCAAACAAGCGTGAAATCAAACATTTAAATACGCCACATACTATGTTTCATGATTATTTTTTACAGATGTCAGTTATAGCGTCACCGGTAACCATAATCGTCGATGACGAAGACCTATTGAGAGCTCCTTGCTAAAATAGATGAAGCCACCGCAGGTACGCCTGATCTGCCACCATAGGTGGAAAGGAAAATACCACGCGTACAACAGCCAACAAGAACCATCGGCACCCATACCTTGCGACCAAACGCAAACAAATCCATTCATCCACGATCAATCGAACAACGATTGACTCGATTAGAGGGGATACTTACGCGTTCAGTATCCACACGAGTACCATAGGTACGTTGTCCGCCGCAGGCAAATCCCATGACCAATTCCACGCCGAAAATTGCCACTGACAAGTCTCGACAGCGTCGTTTATCCGATTAAGAATCGGGTTTTAATACTACAATTAAATAAGCCAGATGCACCAGTTACTGCCACTCGCACTTCGGTGAAGCAGCTGAGCACTGCGCACCACCGTGCAACTTCCCAAAGCTATAATACACTGGACTACAGTGGTCTATAACGAAAGAACATAAGCAACTTTATTGTTTAAAACAAAAGGTAGAGGAAAATGTAGAGGGAAAATAGCCAAGTGTTGTTTTTAAGGCGAATCCAGTTGTCTGGTTTTCTGGTTACTTATTTTACTACCTGCCAGGTATTTATCTTAGCCGACTGTTACAATTGTAGCTCACATATCGAATTATTATAGGCATAAGCTGAATATACTGGATGGAGCAGTCGTCTGATGGAGCTGTCGTCAGTGTGTTTACAATAGTGAAGATCTTGTCTGGCAATCATGTAGTACTATAGTCACGATGTAACATTGTCGCCAAATACTCCATTGCTGGTTGTGTTAAGGTATGTTCTTTTGTTGGAAATGCTATTGGTTTAAGTAAGATGTATCTTTTTTTTGTCAAAATCGGCAACTTTAGTTCAAAAATAACATGCTGACCACTGATTCTACCTTTATACAAGACATTAATTCACACAAGAGAATAATTTGATTTTGGTTTTGAAGTCCTGGAAGCACCACGTCTGGTGGCATATGGTGTGTTAAGGTCCGTTTTAAGTTGATTTGGTGTTACACAGTTGTGGTAATTGTCTTATTATGGGTATTCAATATAGCATTGATTAACGGTTGCTGCGCTTCTTTGAAGTTTAACATGAATATTATCGTATGTATAGCCAGAGCTGTGCACTTGTTCCCTTTGCTAAGGCCGTTTAGTTGCTCACTGATCTGTTGCCATTGTTACAAGGCATAGCAAAATTAATTTAAGCGGTTTGCATCTGGAGGTTGTGTAATTATAAGTTCTTCGAGTTTTCATTATTTAGTATATATAGGCACCTGCGAGTTTGTTTTTGCTGTATTTTGATTTTGAGTTAAACAACTAAAGAGTTGGTCAAATTTTTCGATAAACTTATTTGTAGAATAGACGATAGTTGTGTCTTCATTGTCGAACTTGCCCTGTTGAACCGCAGTTTTGATTTCAGCTACAACATTTCCACTTAATACCTGGTCAGCTAACTTAACCCTCATTTTCTCGAATGTGTTAGGATAAATGTGCTTTTTTGAAGAATCTTTGTCAGCATTTTTTTTTCCTTTATCTCCAATTTAGGAGCATAGGGCGTCCACTATTCTGAACCATCTTACTCTATTTGGGGCTATTGCTTTTATTTCTGCCCATGATTTTCCCAGGTGTTTTGCCTCTGCTAGCATCGTTCTCTTCCATGTCATTGGTGGCCTTCCAACCTTTTTTTTTCCTTGTGGATTCTAGTCTAATGACATCCTCGTTATATCACTTGATGCCTTCCTCAGTGTGTGGCCAATCCATCTCCATTTTCGTCGCTTTATTTCGGTCTCAATGTTTGACTGACATGTTGTTATATGCAGATTGATGTTACTGATCGTGTTAGGCCAGAAGCACTTAAGTATTCGTCGAAGGCATTTGTTTACGAATACCTGTAGCTTCTGTATGATTTTTTCTGTATGCTTCCATGTCTCACACCCATACAGTAGTACCGATTTCACACATGAGTTGAACATTCGTATCTTGGTCTGGCGCGACAGGACAGAAGTATTCCAGACTTTGTGTAACATGTTGAATGTATATCTGGCTTTATTCATACGTTTGTGTATGTCTTCTTCTGTTCCTCCTGTTTTCGTTACTGTGCAACCAAGGTATACAAATTCATTTACGTCTTCAATTTGTATATTGGTGATGTGCATCGATGTCGTTATATTTGTGTTGAGTCTCATCGTCTTGGTTTTCTTGATATTATTTTTGAGACCAACTTCATTAGCTCGATTTGATAGCTGTTGCACTTTCTGCTGCATGTCGGAGTGTTTGTGTGTGAGCAAACATATGTCGTCTGCATAGTCCAAATCATTGAGTTTACCAGTTAACCTCCATTGAATGCCATTAGGGGACTTGTTATCTAGTTTCCGCATAAGACGATTACTGTCTAGTAATCGTATTAGACAGTGTCTAATACGATTAGGAACAGCATTGGTGACAGTACGCAACCTTGCCTTACTCCTCGAGTGTTGTAGTATATTTCACTTTGTTTGCCTTTGTATTGATCTCGGTTCCCAGCATCCCGATACATTTCTTGTATGAGTTCAATTAATTTCTTTGTGATGCCCATTTCACAAAGTGTCTGCCATATTGCGTTCCTGTTTATCATATCAAATGCGCGTTCGAAATCGACGAAGAGCATATACAATGGTGAATTCCATTCATTGGATTGCTCAGTGATGATACGGATTGTGTTGATGTGATCAGTGCAACTTCTTCCTGGTCTAAATACAGCTTGTTCGTTTTTTAATTTTGCATTGATCGTAGGTGGGATTCTGTCAAGGATGATCATTGCGAGTATTTTTATTGTTGTGTTGAGGAGGGAGATACCTCGCCAGTTCCTACATTCTCTTAGGTCACCTTTCTTGGGTATCGTAATTATCAAGTCTTCTTTCCATTTCAGTGGGATTCTCCCAGAATTCCAGATTTATTGGATTATTGGTGTTAATATGCTTGAAGTTGTAGATGAATCTCCTTTGAATATTTCGGCGGTTATATTGTCTGTTCCAGCGGCCTTATTGTTCTTCAGTCTATTAATGACATCTTTAACTTCCCGTTCCGTTGGTGGATGGGTGTTGCTAGTTTCGTTATTGATGTCAATTAATGACTGGAGATTTTCGGGGTCGGCGACGACGTCTTCTTCGAAATATTCCTTCCATCTCTTTAACTGTGCTTCATCTGTTGTTAGTAATTGACCATTAGCGTCCCTTATAGGTGGTATATTTTAATTTTACCAGTGACCTTTCTTACACACTGGTGTAGTGCTCGCATATTTTGGATTGCTGCTGCCTCTTCAGCAGCTTTGAGAATGCTTTCTGTATATTTTCTTCGATCATTCCTTGCTATTTTCTTTACTTGACGCGCTGTTTCTTCGTATCTATGTTTCACCTCTTCCGTGTTATGTTGGCACATTTGCAATTTAAATTGACGGCGTTCCTCAACTTTCTGCCCTGTATCATCACTGATCCAAGGTTTCCTTTTGTATTCTCTGTAGCCGAGTACGTCCGTGGCAGTCTTGATGTAGGCTTCTTCTGCTTGGTTCCATCTTTCTTCTATATGGGTGGCTTCAGACTGGAGATTGATTTGGAGCGTTTCATTGAAAGTGTTTCTTGTTTCAATGTCTCAATCTATTTGTGTTAAATTTCCTCCTATTTGTCTTCGAATGTTTTACAGCTGCTGGCTTGATCTTGAATTGTGCTATTACCAGTTGATGATCGCTGCGCCCCTCATTGTTCTTACATCTTGTAGTGATGTGAGGAATTTCTTATTGATCATTACGTGATTTATCTGATTTTTAGTTCTGCCATCCGGTGATGTCCATGTGTATTTATGTATATTTTTGTGTGGAAACCTACTGCCGCCTATGAACAATTGATTTGTGCTACAGAAGTCGACAAGTCTTTCTCCATTGTTATTTCGCACAGATTCCAATGCATTTAGTCACCGGATTTTGTTCTAAATTGTATAAAGCTTTCACTGTGTTCCAACTAACTATTCCATCAGGACATTTCAAATCGATTTCATCAAAGTATTTCTTACTGATTTTATCAATTACTTGTTGGTCATCACAGTGAAAAAATGGTTTAGTAGATGTCATTCCGCACATTTTAAATGATTTACGATTACTAGATCGCTGGTCACATGTTACAGCTCTTACTTTGACACGTAATTCCTAAAATTAATCCGAATTTTGCATTTGTCTGAAGTTATGGATTCACTGGAAACAAAATAACTTAAGCCAAATTTACAGTTCCAAATAATACTTCCATTAATCATAAAACAACAATTTATTTCCAATTGCCAATCTTGTCTTGTCTATCGCTACCAAAATTGACGAAACCATCAATTTGATCCGAATAAATGTACACTAAATCAAATTCTCACCCATGCTGCTGAATTTTTAACGTTTGACAGAATATTCATATTAAATACTCTTTGATGTTTAACTGGTTGCCACCTTACTAATGATTTTTTCTTTGGTAGATTTAGATTTAGATTTTCTCGTAAACATTTATACGCAGCAGATGATCTATAATAACTAGTTTGCGAAATAGAAACTAGGTTATGGAAAATACTTTTTTATAGTGTGGATTGAAGGGATTAATCATAACCCTGTAGTTTTTCTATTTCCATAAGCACATGGTAGCACTTAAATTATAAATCGATAAAAAATTTTACTTCACATATGGATTCGGTAAATATGAAATTTTTACATATTTTCCAATACAAAATGATTAGATGATTGGTTGTTAGAATTTTCTTTTTTCTTTTTAAATTTTGGTTTAGGGTCGATTGTTCCTCCTTTAAAATGTTTGAAAAATCAAATTCGCATAAAGTATACGAACATAAAATAAATAAAGATTAAATTGAATTTTATTTGATTTTTAGATTTTCTTCAATTTTCCCCAATATAATTTTTTGGTGGAAAATTGAAACGAAAAAAAAAAATCATTTTCTGCATAAAAACATGAAGAAAACGAAGAAATAAAATATTTAAATAATTGTTGTTGTTGTTGATTTGGAAAATTTTATAATACATTTATATGCAAAAAAAGTAGTTCATTGATTTGTCTGCTATACGGATGAAATGGAAATTTAATCGATGCTAAATCTGATTTAAAGAGAAAATTGTTCGTGTATCTATAATCAAATGGTTTATTGTTTAAGATCGTTTTAAAGTGTGCGAGTACATTTTATTTTGAACATTTCGTCTTTGTATATAGATAAGTATCAATCTAATGAGATATATATGTATATATACATGCAAGTATATATATAATGAAGAAGGTTCTATCGTTTAAATTATATTAAGTTTCAGATCACATTCCATATCTAATCCGTCAAGTTAGTATATGTCTATATATATATTTATATGTACATTAAAGTAACAAGATGAAGCATATAAGAAATAAAATGAAACTCATAAGATGATTAATATCATAGTCTTACGTCTTTTAATCTTACTTAAAGTAAATATATACAACAAAGTTTTTTTTTTTTATCTTATTTTGATAATAATCTTATCGTTTATATATCATAATCTACAAGCAAATATATCCATCATACAGAATTCAAACATACATACCATATATATATATGTACATACAATTTTCGTTTATATATCAACACAATACGGTATCGCGCTCCTTGAATTTTCCAAAAGACACAAGAAACCGTTTTGTTTTAACGTAATTAAAACGGAAAATTTGTATACACATAAGACGGTGTAAAGTATTTACTTGTATTTATATAGCGAAATTAAGAAGTTAGTATGTAAATTTCATTAATTGTTTACATTTTGTATATAATATGTATACATGTATGCGCATAACGTCTTCGAATGTATTTGAACTCATTTATCATCAAAATCGGATTGCATGCATTAGAAAAATTTATAAATTTATAGACGCGCGCACTCATCTACTGTACGTACATCCAGACCATTGAAATTAAAATATCGTAAAAAATATTATTATATTTATTCTAATTACGGTTCAAAAGACTCATTACTTAATTTATGGATAATGGTCTTAAAGAAAATCCGCAGCATCTTATATCTGTGATATAGTGTACCATATACATAAATAAATGTTTATAAGAAATGTTATATAAACAATATAGAGTACATAGCACCATATATATATATATATAACAACAACAATGGCAAATTAATGTATATATACTGAACGCATATTATCTTATAGTTCAATATCGAAACGTGAACCGAATTCCAAATGATACCACCAGTTCGTTTTCTTTCATGGATATATATTCCTCTTATGATTACAAGTTTTGTTGTGTTTATTCATTTTATTATCATATATCTCCTTGGAAATGTAAACGGATTTGTGAAGTATCTTCCTTGTTTTGTTGTTCGTTTTATCCTTTCGTTTCATGCCACAAAATGAAAATGGAAAAGAATCAGAAGTTAAAAAAAAAACTTTCGAATAAATTAACTTTAATATTGTGTTTCTTGCTCTTCTCTCCTTATATTCTATTAGTGACTCGATACACTCTAAATATTATATTCGTGCGATTGTAGACGACTTAAGCACAGAACTATGAAAATAGTTGATTAACTTAAATAACGAAAAGAGAAAAACTAAAAGAATTATGTATAGTAAATGCTTTTTTTAAAAAATTATGCTTATCGTATATAGTATTTGTATATACAGTGCGTTGCATAACTATATAACCACTAGTTTTTTTGATTTTTTAAAATAACGGATTTAAAAATTTCAAAACTTTTAATGCAAAAAGTTGCGTAAGGATGAAATATATAAAATACAAAAAAAAAACCGTTACAATATTCAATCGTTTTAAACAAAAATAATAAATATTTGAATTTGCCTTGTTGCATAACTATATAACCACTTTTATTTCAATAACTTTAACTCAATAAAAAACTAATAAAAATAAATAAAAACAAAAATGTTAATATTTCGTTGGTCCACCTTTGTTTTCCGCTATAGCTAAAATTCTATTCGGCATACTTCTAACCAACGAATGGATAATTTCGGGTGACATTTCCTTCCAGGCATGTTGAATAGCTACTTTTAATTCCTCTACAGGGTCAAATTGCCGGTTACCTTCGCAAATTTTTCTAACCAATATTCCCCAAAGATTTTCGATCGGATTTTGGTCTGGCGAACAAGCGGGCCAATCTAATACTGGTATGCAGTGTGTTTCAAACCATGAGTTTGTACTCCGACTCGTATGTACTGGAGCATTATCTTGTTGGAAAATCCAGTTTTCATCTTGGTTTATGTACAAGAAAGGTAATAGATGATTTTCTAACACGCCAATGTACTCTACGCTGTTCATTTTGGTGGATGAAAACGCTAAGGTAAGAGTTCCCGCTGAACAGAAAACACCCCATACCATTAAACTACCACCACCAAAATTTCGTTTAGAAAAGTATTTTGGCTCTTTTCTCATATCTCTCCAATAGTACTGAGTGCCGTCCGGACCATCAAGATTAAATTTATTTCATCGGAAAAAATCACCTGTAATTGATAAAATCGCGTAGTTTTTATAACAACGAAACAATTATTTTTTTAATTACTTTTGACCAGTCGCGACTCATGTTTGCCCTAACAAATTGAAGACGGGCAGCTTTGTGCCGTGGCAATAACTTAGGCGCTGATATCGGTTTACTGTGTTTCAGTTGTCCAGCAACTTTCAAACACCGACAGATTGTGCTCCGACACACATTTAATTTAAGGTCGTTTTTCAGGCGCTTAAGGCTTTTGAAAGTATTACTCGCGGCTTTAATCAACCTACGGGTTTCGCGTAAACTCATCTTTTTTTTGGCCCTCCGTTTTTTTGTCCCGTAATTAACCGGATCTCTTAAAAAATTGCCAACGGTAACATGGCTGCGGTTTAATTTTTGCCCGATTCGTCTTAACGAAAAACCTTCTTCGGAAAGGGCCAGAATTTTGTCTTTTTCTTCGTCCGATAAATATTTTCCACTTGGCATTATTTTTCTAAGATTGTAGTTTTAAGGAAGCAAGATGTACTAATACTAAAATTTTTATAATTTATAAAACAGCGAGAAAAAACCATCAAAAGGCCTACTGGTTATATAGTTATGCAACAAGGCAAATTCAAATATTTATTATTTTGGTTTAAAACGATTGAATATTGTAACGGTTTTTTTCTTGTATTTCATATATCTCATCCTTACGCAACTTTTTGCATTAAAAGTTTTGAAATTTTTAAATCCGTTATTTTAAAAAATCAAAAAAACGAGTGGTTATATAGTTATGCAACGCACTGTATGTAAAGGGTGTTCAAACTTTAGGTGTAATTGCTAAAAAAAACGGTGGATTCGATCGATCGGTGGATTGTTGTTGTTGTTGTTAATGGTGATGGTCGGTTGACGTCTCAAATTGGAATGGCAGAATATAAAAATCTTTTCTGCCATCTCAATGTTTATAGTGTAAACATTGAGCAACCATTGCGTGGCGCAGCATCTCTTGGTGAACACTTCAACCTATCATTATTCAGTAATGTGCTGAAAAGAAATATTAACATAATTAAATGTTTACTTAAGTTTGTACGGATGAGTACAGTGTACTCAACCGATACAGGACTTCGCCCCGAGTGAAGCATCCCCCCGAGAGGTGAATGTTTACCTAGATGAAGTCTGTATGCCAACGGTAAATAAAGTGTATCTCGACCGTGGTGGCATACGGGAACTAGTTGTAAGTTGCAACCGAGTTGAGAAACTACAGTGTTGTTTCGTTAGAGCAATAGTATTGCTCCTACTTCCTAATAATGACAGTGTCACATTTATTTTTTTAGGAATGTGCATGGTGGTGAACAGTGCTCTGCTGCTTCGCCAAATCGCAAATGGTAGAAACATATTACTGTTGCCGGTAATTGTGTTGCGACGGATGAATCGGCCAGACGCCTGTTAATTTGTGTAAGCAACACCCGATTCTTACGTCGTCGTCGAGAGTTGCCAGTGGCAATTTTTGAGGTTGCTTGGATCGCTGGCCTTGGCAGTAGTGGACGACGTACCTGTGGTACCCGAGTGGATAGATTCTGCTTGATTAATCGCTCTAGCCGAGCCAATCGTTGTTCGATAGTTCGTTCCGAAATAGCCTTGTTCGCGCGTGATCCCAAGGTTTGAGTGCCGATGGTTCGCGTTGTTTGTATGCGCGGTTCTTTCATTTCCATCTGTGGTGGTTGTTCGAGCGTACTCGTTGTGGCTGCATCGATACTAGCAAGGAGTTGTTTATCTTTCCACTGCTCCAATGTTAGTAGGTCGTCGTCGTCGATGACCATGGCCCGTGGCGATTGTTTTGACATCTGTAATAATGAAATCATGCAACATAGTATGTATCATGTTTAGAATAAATTTCAAGCTCGTATGCGGACTGTTCGTAGTTTTCTTGTTAGAAAAGGTTTCTCCGCCAAAGAAAGAATTCCGAATGCCGGTTTTAATCTATCAATGCTGACATATTGATGTTTATTTTTGAAGTCAAGTACGAAATGTTTTCTTAAACGTCGAATGACTCTGTATGGGCTATCGTATGGCGGTGCCAAACCTGTGCGCACTTTATCCACTCGTACAAACACGAACTCACTAGTGTCTAGTGACTTCGGGATGTGTATGTCCGTTTGTTTGGATACTCGAGTGTTTTTGGGCACTAAGTTGCTCATACTTGATCGCAGTTGTTTGATCATAGAGTCGGTTGTAACGACGGGTAAAAGAGGGTTATCTACAAAAAATCGCCTGGCAGCTTCAAAGTTTGCCCGTAGACAAGCTCAGCTGGGGAACAATTGAGATCCCCTTTTACTGTAGCTCGGATACCTAGTAGTACAATGGGTATCTCGGAACTCCAATGCACAGTGTTACATCGGGCTTTTAGTGAAGTTTTCAGCTGGCGGTGAAAACGCTCAACCATACCGTTTGATTGAGGATGGTACGAGATGGTTTGGATCCGGTTGGAACCGAGTAGCTTAGTTAGCTCACCAAATAGTTTGGATTCAAACTGTGTACCTTGATCGGTCTTGATGTTAACCGGTACTCCGAATCTGGAAATGTAGTTCTCGACAAATGTTCGAGCAAACGTAACTGCAGAGATGTCTCTTTTACAGTACGCTTCTGGCCATCGTGTGAAACGATCGACACAGATAAGTAGATATGTATATCCATTAGAAGGTGGAAGTGGTCGCACTATATCTAAATGGATATGTAAAATGTCCCGGTGGAACGATGAAATGCCCATGTTGGGATTTAGTGTGTCTTGTGACTTTGCATCTTTGGCAGGACAAACAGGATTGCGCCCAGTGGGCTACGTCCTTATTCATACTGTGCCAGAAATATCTAGTAGATATTAGCTAGAGAGTGGCTCGGATGCTTGGATGCGAAATGTTATGCAGTGCATTAAATATGTTTCGTCGCAGTGGTTCTGCGATATACGGGCGGTTATTGCCCGTTGAAATTTCGCAGTAAATCGCTAAGTCAGCTAATTTAATGCGTTCTAATTTCCAAGTGGAATTAGATCGTTTTGCGGAACCAGAAAGTATATCTTGAAGTTCCGTGTCGGTTTCTTGCGATGTTGCAATTTGCTTCATGTCAAAGTGAGTCTCGACAGATGAAGTTTAGTGGTTTGATGCTCGAGACAGTGTATCGGCTACCACGTTATCCTTGCCTTGGATGTGTTGTATGTCAGTCGTAAACTGAGACACAAAATCCAAGTGGCGAGTTTGTCGTGGGTTGCGCTCAGCCTTAGATTGAATCGCTCGAGTGGGCGGTTTGAGGTCGGTGTAGACCGTAAAATCTCGACCTTCGACATAGTATCGAAAATGTTTTATCGCTTGATAAATAGCTAGTAGCTCTCTATCGAATACGGAATATTTTTTCTCAGCATTCGAAAGTTTCTTCGAGAAGAAACCAAGCGGCTCCCAATCCCCCATTGTTATTTTGTTGCTATACGGCGCCTACAGCAGTGCTTGAGGCGTCGGTTGTGACACTAAATTTAGCGTCGTGTGTTGGATGTGCCAATAGTGTAATGTTTGCTAAAATGGTTTTTAGCTTGTCGAATGCCTGTTGACATTCGTCTGACCAGAAGAAGTTCTTCGGCGTCTTGGGCTTCTTTAGTAAAGTAGCCAAGTGAGTGTGAATAGGACCTAATGTTTCCGCTATTCTAGGCATAAACCTGTGGTAATAATTTATCATGCCGATAAATTGCTGTATATGCCTGATGGTTTGTGGAGCTGGGAATTCCCGAATGTTCAGAATGTTCGTTCAGTGGACGGCAAAATACCATTCGGGGTAATTTTGTAGGGAGCTAGTGCCGAAAACGCATTTCGCACTGTTGATGCTTACCTCGTAACCAGAAAGTTTCTGAAAGTTGCTCGTTAGAGCTTGTACTACTGGTCGTAGTATTTCCATGATACCTAGTTGGCACATGGTCAGACTTTTGGTCACGTGACCGAGACACGTGGTGAACTGCGCCCACCACGTGTGCGGATGGCATTGCCTCGTGTAGCCGGTCGGCTATGCTGGACAATGCATCTGCCTCCTTATCTTGCTGTGGTATCAGTGCTATCTGTATAAATTCAGGTAGTTTCCTGATCCACAGCTGGGTAATAAGTGTCGCATTAAATCGGCCTGTGGCTAGCGATTTAATGCGCCGTAAGACTTTGGATGGGCGTTGGTCGCCCATCTCCGTCTTTTCTAGCAGTGCTTCCAATTTTTTTCTTTCTGAGAGCGTTATCCGCTCGATCAGGACAGTTTTGAGGTAAGTATACCTATCTGTTGCAGGAGGTTCTTGAAGAATCTCATCAATCATTACTGCTTGGGTTGGCGACAAACAACTGATCGCCTGTGCGAACTTTTGTTTGTCGCCCGTGACCTTGTTCGCGTCGAACAATATCTCAATCGTCTTGAACTAGGATTCCGGATTAGTAATCCAGAATTCTGGGAGACGAATGCCAGTGGCAGAGATGTTAGCCACTACCTCTTTGGTGTCATCATCACCATGAACAGACATGTAGTCTATTGTCTTTTGGTGTATCACCAAACAAAACAAATGTAAAATAAAAATAAAATAAATTAAGGCTGCGCGTTGCGTTATAATTTAAACCACGTGGTTTAATTATTGGCCGTAAAAACGGGCGTTGAGGTCACCAAATATAGCAATCTATATCACTGCTACAAAACCATCTATATCAACCGCTACAAAACCATCAGATCCCTATGATGAAAATTGCAATTTAAATAGAATAGCATTTACCCAAAAATTGCAGAGCCCAATCTAATTTTAAAAGAGCTAGTGGATCAACAACGTATTTTCATTGAGCAATGCTCCTTGTTTGCTGATAGCAGGAGACGTGTTGGGCACGAAACAAGTGCAGATGTTAAACTTCCCAAATTGTATTTAACAGTTTTTGATGGAACTGGCTACCAGAATTGGCCAGTCTATAAAGATTTTTTCTTGACTACAACGAAGACCTACGATGAAGCATGGGAAAAACTGAATTCTTGACATAATAAACCAGATAAAATAGCCTTTTCGACTCATTCATTAACCAATCATCTACTTCAAGGTCTTCAGCGATAAATGTTCGAAGAATCTGCGAGTCAGCCGATGAATCAATCCAAGGTCTACATGCCCTAGGCGAGAAAACTGAAACCAGAGATGTGTCGGTCATATATTTATTGCTGAATAAATTAGATCTCGAAAGTAGATTGCTCTGGTCTAGAGAGGCCGTAAGTTCTGAGATGCCAACACTAAAATCATTTCTTGAGTTTCTGAATAATCGAGCGACAGAGCTGGAAGGGGCGCAATTGTCAACAAAACTTAATTGTAATTCAAACAAAACCATACACTTTCACAATTCTACCATCGATCAATGTGTTAAATGTTTTACAAAATCACGTTTTATATCGATGTCCCGATTTTAGACAGTTATCCGTACTAGCTCGTACCCAATTAGATACACAAAATGAGCTTTGTCATAATTGTCAAATTCAAAAATTATCAGAACCGAGATCATATCACATCGTACCAGAACAGCACAATGAGTATTATCTACCAGCAAATACCGATCAACTTGGTTTCAATAATCTTGTAAATTCAAACTCGAATATTTTACAAACCGTATCACAAAAGCAATTACCAATCAACCAAGGTCATTCGGTTCCGGATTTCTCTTGTGATAACATCAAAGAACTATCATCTCTTTGCAGTATTAATCAATCATCGGCTTCTAATCTAAAGCCGACCATCAATCAACACCCAAACTTCAATCAACAATCGGTCACCAATCAACAACTGAGCTCCAATCAACAATCAAACATTAATGTACAGTCCAGCTACAATAAACATATTATACCTACAAGTAAAGTTCAGCAATCATTCAGTACTGTAACATCGACCCAGACTTCTTTGATTACTTCAAACAATGCATTTTACCAACAGCTCTCGTTTACGTCAAGGACAAATTTGCTCGGCAGGTAACCTGTCGAGTCCTGCTCGATTCAGGCTCTCAAGCCTCTTTCATTTCAGAAGAATGTGTTAACCGGCTTGGTTTAAAGAGAGCAAATGCAAGAATTCCAGTTACGGGTTTAACATCAGTTAAAGCAGGAATCACAAATGGTCTAGTTAGAGTATATTTATCTTCACATTACAATAATAAGGCAATCACGATAAATGCTCTAGTCTTACCAAAATTAACATCATGATACCAACGAGTTCTTTTGAGTTTCGGCGATGGAAAAATATACAATTTCTTGAACTCGCCGATCCAACGTCCAATAATTCTAATCCTATAGACATAATTATTGGATCCGATTACTTTTTCAATACTTTAGAAGCCGAAGCAATTACCGAAAACAACTTTCCTATCGCACAAAGATCAATTTTTGGATGGATCTTGGCTGGACCTATGAATCAATTACAACAAAAAACAGCTCATCTTACTGTATTTAAATCCAACATCGAAGCAAATGTAAATCAAATCTTACAAAAATTTTGGATTTCTGAAGAATTGAGTGATATTAGGTCTTATACCCCAAAAGAAAGGCAATGTGAGCAATCTGTCATAAACACCACCTCTCGAGTCGAGTTCGGGCCAATACCAATTTCGCCGAATGAAGTATATGATAAACTTGCTGAAAATGTTTTCTATATGTCACACCATGCCATTAGAAAGGATAGTAGTACGGCAACAAAACTACGGATTGTTTTGGATGCGTCATGCAAATCAACTTCTGGGATATCCCTAAATGATACTATGCTTGTGGGTCCGACCATCCAAAATAGCTTGATCAATATTTTAATAAGATTCCGGGAACATGCAATTGTATTTAGAGCCGACATTGAAAAAATGTTTCCTTAAAAAAATGTGTCGACGGAAAGCATGATTACCAACGTATAGTGTGGCGAACCTGTCCATCAAACCCAGTCATCCATTATGGCCTACTGACAATTACATACGGCCAGGCTTCAGCCTCATTTCTATAGCTACGCGATCACTACAACAGTTGGCAATCGAGACATAAACAGATTATCTAAACACTGCAAATACGATAAAAAATGATTTTTACATGGATGATCTAATGAGTGGAGCTTCAAACTTGATTGAGGCACGAACAATCCGCAATAATATAATCAACATTTTATAAACTGGTGGACTACATCTTCGAAAATGGTCCTCTAACTCTTCTCAGTTTCTCAAGGATTTACCAGCCGAAGACCAAGAAATCATTCCTCTCAGTATAGATGAAGATCCAACTTATATTAAACTTCTTGATATTCAATGGAACCCGCTACAAGACACATTCTCATTCAAAATTAATATGGAGTCCCTAGAAGTGCACACGAATTCAGAGATGCTCTCTGAAGCCGGTAGGTTTTTTGATCCTTTGGACTGGCTCGCCCCCTTGACAATTTTAGTTAAGATCCTATTTCAACAACTTTGGGTCAAAAATTTGTCTTGGGATGATACTCTACCAGAAGAAATTGCCTCCAGATGGTCCAAGATCTGAGAACAATATCCTTGTTTAGAACAAATTCAAACACCACGTAATATTTTTTCCAGCGAAAGTTCCTTAGCATTAATTGGATTTTTAGAAGCTTCCAAACTCGCATATAGTGCCGTCATTTATGTTCAAATTGAAGCTCTTTTAAATTCTCGGAAGAATTCAACCCTCTTCCACCGGCTTATTTTCTGATTGGGCAAGCACTAACTATGATACCAGAGCCAAATCTATTAGATGTGAAAACGTCTTTACTGAAACGTTGGAAGCACCTACAACAGTCAACTTCCTGAATACACCATTGCCATATCAGCCCAAGTGCTATTATAGTCAAGTCATCCGCGTAGCACCGGACATAAAGTCCATAACTACTTTGAAGGGTCCGCAGTCTATCAACAACTATTGACCATAGTAATGTGAGACAATACCTCTCCCTGGGGACATTACTATACAGCCTTAATAGTTACTGATTTACTACCAAATTAAACTGTAATATTTCTATTTTTAAGCATCGAACCAATCCACTTAATCGTAGAAGGCTTAATTCCCTTTTCGCATGCTGCCTTTTCTATATTTAATCAAAGGGGGTTTTGTCAAAAGCACCTTCAATGTCAACAAAGACACAAAGGGCGATTTTGTTAACATCAAAAGTGCTTTCAATTTTAGTGATCAGACTACTAAGAGCCGTCACCGTAGATTTGCCAGCCTGATGAGCAAACTGGTTTCGATGAAGTGAGTTCGTTTTTAGAGCCCCATTTCAAATACCACTGATTGTTAATTCTAATTGGACGATATGCCTTGGGCTGGGTATCTGGAGCAACCCCACCTTTTGGTATAAAGATCACTTTTAGTTTCCTCCATAGTTTTGGAATGTGGTCAATGATTTGGACCAAGCTAGTAAGAATCTCTTCAATACCCCTCTGCAGGAGAGCTGGAAATTTGAACACAAAAATTCAGTCTCCATGTCCTGTGATGAGATAGACCACCTCATCAGAACCTTCATAGGCTTCTTCAAGCGGTTCCGCCACCATTGAGTCCGAAATGTGGGTTTCTAAAAGCCTGCTTATATAGTTTCTCTCCGGTTCTCAGTAAAATTCGCATCGGCCTTTTGAGAAAAGCCTATGTCATTTAAGTCATCCTTTGCAAAGACCTTCTGGAGCCGAGTTGCGGAGGGCAATTCGTTTGTTTTCTCGCGAAAACTTCTCCAACTTGCCCTCTTTGAACTCCTTAACTCAAGATTGTACTCTGTAAAGGCTCTTTTATAATTGCCCCATTCACTGCTGCGTTTGGGCTTGTTAAATAAACGTCTTGCTTTCCACCAAGGGACAGTTTTAATAACCTTGCTTTGCTTCACAGGACAACTGTTCTCAAAGGCTAAGTGTATGGAGTTGTGCAGTTGATTTGAACTGATTTCCAGCCCTTCTGGGGGCTCAAATTTTCCAAATACTTCAGTCATTTCTGTCTCGAGTAGCGCTTTGTATAAGCCCAGTCAGTTAGCTTTGGAACTCTAATTTCTTGTGACTGCATGATCCGTGCCTCTAGTTCATATCTGATATGATACATTGCTTCATTGCCGAAATGTAAAAGGTTGTCTGATGGAAATTTACCAGGAATAACGTATCGGAAATGACGTTAGCTGTCCCGGCTATGTATGGAATATAACATGTATACTGTAATATGAGATCTAGATGTCTCAGTTGTCTGAGGTTTTTGTGTGACGCTTAAGTGTAAATTTGCGGCTTTATAAAAAATTCCTGAAATATTTTATCAAAGAGTAAGCTGCTAAAAGCTCACGGTAATATATGCACTATGTCGTTTCTAGATTTCATTAAGTTCAATATGTTTAACTGAAAAGAAACTCAACTGTTGCCACATTGTTGAACGACAGCGCCGATCGAATTATCTGAAGAATTTACTGCTTCAGAGTTCAAAGTCATCGTTCAATTCATTTGACCAAACAACCAATTTGTTTATTTTGGTACAGTTTTAGGTTAAGGATATTGTAAAACCGCCTCCACTTTAGTTTAAGCCCTGACGAAGAAATATCATGGCATATTTCTTCCAGATCAAACACATATTTGCTAGCGTTCATTACAAGAAATACCGTTAGATTTTTCAAATATTTTTCTTCCAATTAAGATGCAATCAGCAAAAAGTTGATGTAAACGAAGCAAAGATTTCCCTTCCAAAAAATAATGTATTAGGCTTTAGAAAGACTGCACAACGTTTTGGAAACTCTTTCTTTGAGAACGCCATGCGAATTTGTAGACGGACAAAGCGTGTACGGCAAGGAGATACTTTTGAAAATTTTGTGTTTATTAAGACTATTGTGACGTTTTTTGTCTGTTTAACGGTTATTACATTTAATTTTCGTGGTATCACCATAAGCAGGAGATTCTTTAACAAAAGCTCGTGAGAGCGTCAAAAACGACGTTTAACGTACCCTTACGGCAACCGATTTGAACGTTGAACGCCCGCAACTTGAGACTCCACCGCGCATGACGCCCCAACAGACCCTTTTGTAACATAAACCACCGCAAGCTAGCGTGGTCGGTGTATATCACAAAAGGATACCCTTCTATATAAGGCCGGAATTTTTGCACACTGAGCACCGCGGCGTATCACTCCAGCTCCGGCACAGAGTAGTTGCATTGAGCCGCATTGAGCTAATGCGAGATAAACGCAATGGGATGTTCATTTCCCTCGATGTCTGTATGGAATAGAATGCTAGCTACGCCAACGGTGGCATTGCACTGAATATAGAGATGGGCTTGTTGTAATCGGGGTTGCCAAGAGGGGTGCAGATGACAAAGCGAGTTTTAATGTTTAAAAAGATGAATCCGCTGCTGCTGATCATCGTGATTTGGCGGACTTCCAGTAACATCAGTTTTGGGAATAGGAAACTCCAAGATAGTTTTAAATTTCTCTGGAATTGTGCGGAGGCAACCATCGCCAACAACATAACCCAAATAGTTAACTTCCTTCAAAACGAAAGCAAAATTGATGGTCAGACCAGCATTCTGTAACCGTGAAGCCATCTCTCTCAGTTCAAAATATTCGTTAAACGACCTAGCAATCCGTTGATAAGAGGAAGCGTTTCTACACGGAGTAGAAACGTTGCTTCACAGGTTTGGTAGATCCAACGTCAATGGAGTGAGAAAAATGTGCAGTTTTGCTCAGCCCTAACTTGGAGCTAGACGGAAAGAGTTCTTTGATGCTGTCTAACATCTGGTTCTCCTCAGAAGAGAGTGAGTCGACTTTAAGCTTATCCTCAGGGTCAAAAAATCAGAAAGAGTGTCCAAAGATGAGATTTTGGGAACAATCGCAAATAGATTTCAGAAATCGATTCCTAGGTAAAAAGGTTGTTCCAAAGATGGAACTAGGTATAAAATCATAGAGTGTGATGCCTGTCCAAACTAAACCAATGCATGCACGTACCTGAACACTCTCAGTATTAATCTTAATGGGAAAATTATGAATTTTAACCAAAGATTATGAAGCAGCTTCTCCGATCCACTGACATTCGCTCCGCTATCCAACAAACCTTGATAAGGAACACCATTAACCAAAACGTTAGCATAATGACGATTGCCCCCAGCTTTCGAACTGATTAAAGACGCAACAATCATGAACGAAGAGCGTCGCCTTTCCCAATGACGCTTTGCGCGTATTAAATGGCGATCGGGAGAAACACAGATTTATTAAATAAATCAGGCATTATCATCAGGTATGGAGTTATAGCATTAACCGACAAAGCCAATGTTAAATGAATTATAGAGGATTGAGGCAAATCAAAAGAACAGATCGATGCGTCTACAAACGTTGCCGGATTCGTAATCGAGTCACATCCTGGCACTGAAAACGAGATGGTAGTAAGACTGTAGGTGTGTTGTTTCTTTGTGATTACCGAGGACCCGTCCTCCAAGAACCATGCTGCTGAATTCCCGTACAACACTGGCATTTGGACATAAACCAGATTTGTAAAAGAATAATCCGACAGGTGGTGTCGAACATTCTCGAAAAGTGTGTCCAATATCGTTACAATTATAACACACGGATTTGTTGTTAGCAAGATCCAAAGATTGTAACACTGCTGGAGTACCACTAACCGCCCTAGTTGTTACCAAATCTGACTCCTTCGCTGGTCGACTGACAGTCAGAATATACAGTTGGTGTTTCAGTTAAATGACCGCTCACAAATGAAACTGACGTCTTCTCCTCATCATAAAAACCAACTGCAACTTCATTGATGCTCCGCCGTCCATACAACAAAGATTCCGGGTTAGAACGAAACCGTCGGAGAGGGATCTTTCAAGCAGTGCAACTTGTAATCAATTCGGGCACCCGCTGAAAATGTCGATCAGTAAGATGAAAACTGCAACGTCATCAGTGTACAGAGTGCGGCATTGCAGAGTCAACGCCCTCACATGGTCATAAAAGTTGATAAATGATCAAAAGTCAATCAGCCTGCGGATGATGTTTTCGGTAAGTCCAGTACCACTGATGAGCCAAATCTCTCAGGATCATGTGGAGATCGAGCAACAATGTCTCAGGAGATAGACGTTGGAACCTGATAACAGAATCCAACTGGAACAGGAATATATCCACCGTGATTCCAGTTGGTGACCCAGTGTATGTCACACCACACCTCGGCAAAGGAACCCAACCTCCAAAACCAGAAGATCCACCTGATAAATTACTACAACCAGTACTAGTTGACAGGACTGCAGGAGTTTTCTCTCCAAGAGTGAAACCGAATGGAAAGGCGAGGCATTCCCCAGGTTTTGCGTCGACAATTGATACTGCAACTCATTCTGCCGAGCATTCATTTGGTTGCTATAATGTTATAGCATACTGTTATGCTATACTTTGGTTGCTATACTGTTAACAAGTGTAAAAGTACAAGTGCTTGAAGTTATAAAACAATATGTATATATGTTGAAACCTGTAAAGAGCAACTCGAGTAAATTAAAATATTCTAGTATCACACTATTATGCAAGCAGGTTCTGGTGCAATGCGACGTATCAATATTAATAGTCTTCTTACTACAGCAACCAACAAAATCATTTAAACTTTTGACTTAGAGCAACATACGTGTATATATATATGTGTGTGTGTGTTTGTGTTTAAATAATAGAAACAAAACAAAAACAGAAAACTTGAGACGAGACGACAAACCTTAATATAAACCCAACATATTGCAACTCAATTTATATTTTTTCAAACAAACATTTTCATTTTCATCAAACTTTTTCTTCACTCCACAAGACCAAACGAACAGAATACAAAAACAAAAAACAAGAAAAAATCAAAAAACTTAACAAAAACTACAAGAAAATGAATAAAAGTCAAAACAGTATCAATAACAATAATAACATTACACTTAAAGTTCAATCTCATTTCAATCATGCAGTACTATATAGTGAACATATATACATTACATGTAATGAGAATAGAAGAAAATTTATATAGAACCCATAAATTTTTCCGATTTTTCTTTTCTCAAATTTCATTCCATCACCATCACTTCATATCGCATCGACATCGAGCACATTTATTTATGTTCGATGCAAGGGTTGGGTAACAATTTCGATGTAATATATTATGCTTTATTTTTTTTTTATCTAAGATAGTGTAGCATAATTTGTACAGTGCTGTGTTAACATAATACAAATGAAATACTAATACACATAGAATGAAAACTTTTTTAATATGTCTACACAAAAAGTATTTTTTATGTATTGTTGCATAAATTGTTTAAATGTTTTTGTTGTTTCGAGTTCGCCATTTCTAATATTAATATTCTGGGTGATTCAAAATAGCTCAAAAGTTCTAAATGGTTAAATTCATACATTTTAATTTGCATTAAACACTGGGTTTTTTGAGTGTGATAGTAAAACCTGCAATGTATTCAAGGGTATCAAGATATTTCTTAAATTAATAAATTTATTACTATACTAAATCTAACAGCATGAAATATAAATAAGAGTATTAATATTTTATTCTTCATGACATCGCCTCTTAAGACTACGATCAATAGATTTCAAAATTTATTTATTTTAGAATCACGCATGAATACTCAGGGTCTAACCACAAACAAAACAGTAATCAGATGTGCAAACCAAAAGTAAAAGCCAATTTCGTTGTTTTTAATTTTCTTGAATGCGATTTCTATCGGAAATAATTGTAAACCCTTATTTAAAACGCAAACCAATATAGATCATCGAGCGACTCTACTAAAAGTAATTTGAACTATAATAAAAAAAAAGTAAAACAAAACGAAAATTGAATTTAATTTTTATTTGAATCGTTCACGCCAGGATTAGACATTATTTTGGTAAAAATTTTCCTTGTCGTTTAGACATATTTTTAAAGAGTAGTATTGGTAGTATACAAACGATGAAGAATCGTTTAACTACATATTCAGTATTAGAGTTGATAATTAAATTTTCATTGTAATACTCATTATTAGGCTTATGATTTTTATGCCCTAAAAAATCATAAGTATGTGCTTAAAATATGTGCTTAAAAAGTAAAAATATGCAAATAAAATAACAAAATATGTGGTAAAAAAAAAAAAAAAATATTTAGAAAAAAAAAATTTCCGGTTAGGACGTAACACAATTTTGTACATGGAAAATGACGTTTCTACGTCAACAGATATTGATGCATATTGTAATCCTGATATTTCAGATGTTGTAAATTGTTCGATCTCATTCGAATTTCTGGAACCATCAAAAGTAGTTTTAATGGCTTTTAACCAATCAAGCCAGTATTTTTGGACTCCACACGTTTTAATTTATGTTTTATTAGTTCTCTGACAACTGTACTTATTGCATCAATTTTCTTAGTTCCAGAAATAAGTCAAGTTTGTTCCACTAAACCTTCATTTGAGGACTCTAGGCTTTCTATTGCCTTGGCTTGGCTATAATGGCTAGTAATGTAAGCAAGAATATTTTTCAATGCATTTTTAGTAAATATTGTCTTGGCAGTTTTAATATAAGAGGAATCTGTCAGAATCATCAGTTTTAATATAAGAGGTATGAGAAATTTTCTTTATATGCGTAGTTTTAATAAATTATCGGTCATATAGAGAAAGTTAATAAACATAATATTTACTTAACCTTAATACTGTTGCTTAATAACTGTTATTTAATACTGTCACAAACCAGTTTTTGTTTGCAGTTGTCCTTTTTATACCGAAACAATATTTTTTATTCTAATTTCTTTCAACTCTTTCACTAAGTAATTACATAGTGAAATTGACCGGCCATTTTTACAGTATGTAGAGATCAGTTGAGTTGTACGATTACATATCGTCATACCAGTGCTAACTTGGTGTATCTCCAAAATCGTATTTTTTGAGTTAGATATTGATCTTTACTAAACCAAATATGCTCTTTACAAATTTTCAATCCATTTTGATGTATCTCCTTTAGTTCCAGAGATATTCAGTAGTTAATTTAGTTTAACCGCCAGTATCACCACTTCTTACAAATCAGTTTTAGTGTAACTAACACTAATACACATTTTTGTATGTAATTGAACTAAATGTTGTTCAATAATTATGGTGTTTATTTGTTCAATCTCAACCGTTTGTTTAGTGTAACTCCTAAAATATTAAGTTTTTAATAAGATGTTTTTGGTGCATCTCCAGATTTTGACCAATCTAATTAAAGGATTTTGGTCACGTGGTAAAAAACTATACATGAAGGAAGTAAAACACTAAATTTTTTTATTTAATTAATAAAAATAATGTGATGTATTGAAGTGTTAAGCGGACTAAGAGGTAAATCATGGAATTACATTACTTCAGCTTTAGTCAAAATATTAAAAAATGTCGTGATAAACAATCCTACAGTTACAAGGTTAGTTCTTTGGTCTGATTCTTGCGTACCGCAAAATAAAAATCAATTGACAACCCTAGATATTCTTAATTTTTTCACAAGTTGCGGTTTTTTAGCACAAAGTATTGAATTTAAATCGCATTCATCTTACATTTGTTTAAGGGAAACTCTAAATTTCCTTTTACCATCAGTTCGGACACTTAATAATTGGTGTGTTTTAAAACAATTGCAGCCTGGTTTTAATATCGAATTACTTAAACAAATTGCATCTAAAATAAAAGATGTGCCAGATATTTCAAAATAGCATGTTTTAATATTTGTGTTGATGACTGAGTTAATTAAGATGATTGAGTTAATTAAGCAAAACATCCAGAAACTACAACAAATAGGAGTAACAGTCTGGGCTGTAGTTGGTGATCAAGCTACAAATAATCGAAAGGCCTTTAAAGAATTGGAAATTGGTTCACAACCACAATTTTTTAATATAAATAATGAACCTGTATATGCGTTTTATGATATTCCACAGATATTGAAATCGATACGGAATACCATCCTAGCTTACGATATTTCAACACCAGATGGGTTAGTTTGTTGGGATGTGTTTGAAGAATTATATAGTTTGGATTGCTAATCAGTCACACGAGTCTGCCCTAAACTAACTGAAATCCACATACATCCAAACACGTTCCAACGCATGCGGGTCAGTTTAGCCACCCAAATTTTAAGTAAAAGCTGCGCCGAGGGAACGTTTCACAGGCTAAATAAATTTAAAAATCTAAAGGCTAAACAATGTGCAATATCAACAGCAGTGTTTTTAGAAAAAATAAATGATGGGTTCGACTTTCTTAATAGTAAAAGCCAATTTTGCAAAAACCCTGCCAATTTAGGACTATCATTGCGTGAAGATAATATTCCAAAAAATATTTTAGTAAATTTATTAACATATTTGGAGAAAATAGAAATAATAAAAAATAAAATTCACTGTGTTGAAGGTTTCATTCATACGATAAAAACTATTTTGTGCATGTTAAATAAAATTGTTGAAACAAAGAAAGAAATCACATATATTGACATCAAAATTACAAACTGATGCCATTGAGAATTTATTTTCCCAAATTAGGTCCAGAGGGGGAAATAATTGTAATCCCTCAATTTATGAATTTAATTTTATTATAGCTAAAATTATGACTAATAAACTGATGTGCAATTCATCATCATTGAATTATGAGCCTGATAACTGTACCTACCTTCTTGAATTTGAAACTACACCTAATTTAACTGATACATCAGAATTTGAAATAGAAACTAATAACAAAATAAATTTTGAATATTAAGGTGTTGATTTTAATGAAATAGCTTGCGTTGATGAATTTAGTAATAATGAAACTCATGAAGTTGACCTGTCTTCTATCAGGTATTTGTTGGGTATGTAAAATACCATAAAACCATCTTACAACTATACAAAATAGAACCACCGATAAAGCTGTGTTTTGTTTGTGATAAAATATATATATTTTTGCGAATCAGAAAATATCTACTTTCGAATTTTTCTTTAAAATTTTACGGTTTTTACAATTTGACATAAAAAAGAAAACTAAGATATGATTTTAAATAGTCACATCACAAACTATTCAATAAATTAAAATTTAATCATTATAGTTTTTTTGATTTTTTAGAATTTACACAATCCCTATACATATATGATAGCACAAACAAAACAGTATTGTTTTGTTTGTATATTGAATGTTTTGTGTGTGG
This sequence comes from Tipula confusa, assembly GCA_963556175.1. Classification (NCBI taxonomy): domain Eukaryota; kingdom Metazoa; phylum Arthropoda; class Insecta; order Diptera; family Tipulidae; genus Tipula; species Tipula confusa. The sequence continues at coordinate 114,690,972 of OY744477.1, forward strand.
TAATACGCATACCCACCGTTGTTTATTTACTCTAACTTTATACATTTTGTTTTATATTTGTATGAATGGACGTGTCCATTAATCACGTTTTTTTACGTGTTTAATAGTTCAAACTATAATTTCTAGAGGCGCTCTATCTATATTGGTTTGTGTTTTGAATTAAGGTTTATTATTAATGATAATAGATGCGCTAAAGTCAAATTCACTATAATCGAAAATTGGGACGTACATATAAATTTGTTTTGGTTTGCCTATCTGATTGCTGTTTTGTTTGTGGTCTAACTTCAGGGTGATATTGTTCTGAAAAAAATTTAAATTCTAATTTAATCTGAAATTATTTAGTTAATCTCTTTATTTAACAGTTATACTATCTGAAAAATATACATATATAATAGACAACATAGATCTGATTAACCCTTGTGTGAACCTCACATTTATTTTCCACATTGGAGACACCAGGGTCCAGCCAGACCCCTATACATTAAATATAAGTTTATGTAAACAAAATGTAAGTTTTATGATAGTAATTAAATTTTATTAATAAGAAAAAATTATAGAAGCGAATTCATAGTCTGATTAAAGTAAAAATAAAAAAAAATATAGAATTGAAACTATTTCTTTTAAAAGTCCTGTTCATTTGTACATTTGAAGCATTTATAAACGCATTTTGAGTGTTGCAGGCATACTGGAGTCGAACATTTCACACAGTAGAAGCGAGTTTTGCGACGGACTTCATCATATTCATGGCATAATCGGCAATCTCGTTTCTTTTGGAGAACGTCGGCACCTTTTGCCGTTGCCAAAACTGTGTTGTTGACTGTAAAGAATAGTGTATGACGTTATTAATTTGATATGATATATTTTGAAGTGTAAATTCTTACCGGTAATGGGCCACCGAGGAATGCTTCTATTGCTGATCGGGACGACAATTACTTTATTACTTGAAGATTGTTAGAACGAGCTTCAATTTGAGGACGAACTAGTGTTTCTGAAAGCGAGAACAAAAATTTTCTGCGTGCATCTGTGTTTTTATAATGGTTAACTTCTTTGCAGATGATATAACTCGCCAAACTCATAATGTTAATTATGTTATAAAAGAAGGCTAAAGTCCATCTTTTTGTTCGTCTTTTTGTGTTAAAGTGGCTTAGCATTTGATCCATTGCATCGACGCCACTTTTGGTTTTATCATAGTAAATAATTGCTTCTGGTTTTTGTAGTTCACCAATTACATTCTTGTCGTAATGTAATGTTGATAAAAGAATCACTGCTTTTCTTTTCTTTGGAACGTAGGAGCATATTGCTACATCATTTTCGTGATATCCAAATATTGAAGAATGTATTGGCCGTGAGGATTTTTTTTTTTCATTTCAGGTAGAATACACGTTTTGTTGCTTCGCAACGTACCTACAAATCCGAGCCCAATGTCTATGAGCACTTACACTCTTGTAAGGTGGTAAAAAAATTATCGGCCACGATTGTTCTTCCCGAATTCAAATACCTTGATGCCAAACGCAACATTTCATTTTGTCCTAGAACAACAGCCCGTTCACCACCTGCATCTTTACCCGTATAAATAGTACCTTGTAATGGATAGTGTTTTTTTGCATCGCATGCCCACCATACTTTAATTCCATACCTCGCAGGTTTGGACGGTATGTATTGTGTGAACCTCGTCCTCCCCCGATATGGAAACAATTGCTCGTCTATGGTAATATCACTTTGTGGCCGATAATTCCTTTCCAAATTTTCGTTTAAAAAATTCCATATATCCCTAATAGGTGCAGCTTTATCGGATTGTGTACGAAAATTACGGGTAAGGCTATCATCAAATCGTATATATTGTGATAGAGCAATGAAACGGCGGTATGACATTGTTGCTCTAAAAATGGGAAGGTTCATCGTTTTCCACAGAAAAGACGCGTGTTGCATAGTATTGTGGCTTACGCCAGCAGCTAATAGTATTCCAATAAATGCATTTAGTTCTATTTCTTTGAACTCCTTCCATACCTTTTTATTTTTGCTTGGATTTCTAGTGTTCCATTGATTAATTGTTTCATTTGCATACCGATTTGTTTCCTTTAGTATGATAAATACGATGTTTGGTGTTAGAAACTTTTTGAACACTTCAATTGGTACTGAGTTTGTAGAAGTAGGCCCTCCACTAAACCGCAAAATGTTATGGATACGTGTACGACCAATTGGTGGCACTGCTCTGCTCCACTTTGTACCATCTTTCCCGAACATGTTCAATGTGTGCACTAAATCCATTGCTTCCCGCATAGCGGGCTGCATTTCATTTGTTGACTGAGTTTCTGCTGCTTGTTGTATTTGTTGTAAACCGACCCAAATTTAACACGGTTTGAGAGATGCTGCCATTATGTAAATAAGTTGTATATGATTGTAACTGCATTTTGTTGTTATGTAGTATGGCGTTGTATGAGTGTGTTGAAATAATGCAAACAATGATATATATATATAGATGCAATTTTGGGCGACAACGGAGTAGTACATTGGATGATTTGGAAGAATAAACAACAAAATTATTAAAAATTAATTAAAAAGATTTAATAAAATTGTACAAAATTATGTTTAGTTATTATAATAAAAATTTATTATAAAGTTTTGAAATTAACGTAAATATATTAATAGTGATAAAATTGTGCCAAAAATAAAGTTGAGTTATTAATAGTGAAAAATTGGATATACGGTGTAACATATTGCTGTACTTCAACTGCCGTTTGCATTTCAGTTGTTGACGGTATTTCATCATCTTCGTTGTCATATGCCTCCTCTAGCTCCAATTCCTGCTCTGCTTCTATGTCCGATGCATCACCTTCATTTGGTACATAATCGGCATCTTCGTCGGAATCATCTTCGACAGCAAAAGGGTCAACATCTTCTTCTTCCTCCGTTGCCCGTTCTCGTTCAAGATCGTTAGCTAAGGCGGCCACAACACGCTTATAGAACGTTGGATCAAAACGAGAACGTGTTTGGTAAACTTTGTCCACCTCATCCATTCCTTCTCCAAATTCTTCCATTTATATTCACTAAAACAAATATCTCACCCGCTTCTTGATGAATAATAAAACGGAAAATAAAGCGCTGAACTGATTACGAGACTAATAATATTCGTATTAGATCAAACAGACAAAAAAAAATTCACATAAAATCCTTTACACACTATTTTCAAATCAAAATTCGAAGAGACTATGACACTGCATGTGCTAAAATACACAGCAGAAACATCGAAAACGAATAAATAACGGGAACATCGGAGAGATAAATATACAGTGAAAGCAGACATACAAATTTAGTATATTTTCATATAAAATGTGTATGGGGTCTGGGTAGACCCTGGTGTTTCGAATATGACTAGAATTTGAAGATGTCCTAAAACTCTTGCCCACCCTCCTATTTTTGATGCTTTTTCCCATATTTTTGTTCAAAACTAGTAATTTGACGATATCATGGAATATTTTGACGATAGCGAGATTAGAAATATAAAAATATTGCAAACAAATACAAAAAGGGTCTGGCCAGACCCTGGTGTCTCCATAAGAGTTAAAATTATAACTAGTCCAACTAAACTCCAATGTAAGTCTAAATCAATTGTCTATAAACCAAACATTTACACGAGAATTAAATGAAACCACCGTTAAACCAAAGAAAATATACTATATCAGAAGTGAAGACACAAACAAAATAGAATGCGTAACAATATTTTTTCTGCAAAATCCGTATTTTTTAAATCCATCTAGTGAGTAACTTTAATTTAATTCATATAAAGTCACAATAAAGCTTGAATGTGATAGATTTTTTTATGGAATTTGTTTTAATGTCATTCGTTTTTCTTCACAGTCACATGCATATAAAATATACTTTATTTATATAAAAACACTAACTCTTGGTTTCGACCAAACAATCGGTTGCTTTTACAAAGGGAAATATTTTAGTTTTTTTTATGCATGTGTATTGAAATTCTATGTATTAGAATTATAAATTTAAATATTTGAATTTTAACAATGATTTTTTCATAAAAATTTATTGTAAATGGTTGCAAATCTAAAATGTTTAAAGTTAAGGCTATTAGTGTTTTAAAGAAATAAATAACTTTTATTTAAATTTGAATCGCAACAAAAATACATGATAATGACATTTTTCAAATAAATGAAGGGTTGCCCATAAAATTTCCTAGAGGAAATTTTATATTTTAGTACCAATGTAAAAAAACATACAGCAAAAGTTCTCTTCATTAGTACACATCGGTTGTTTTGTCTACAAATCGGTTGTATTTTGTTTGCATGTGTAGGTAATAAATTTTGTGTTGAGACGCAATTTTTTTGAGAATGTTTACTATCCGTGTGAGGTGCGATGTAAAAAAAACAAACAACTTTTTGGTGGAAACCAAAACCCTCTTTACTACAAGCCGTCTTGTAACTTTCGTTGACACTTAATATCATGAATTTTTTAAATGTATTAGTGTAAATATATACTTTAGATGTATTAAAGGCCCTACACACGATCCAACTTGGTCGGACGGTTGGTCCGACATCGTAATTTCTCAAATAATTTAAACTAGTGTTATAAGTTCTGTCAAAACCAACACTATTGTATATTATACAAGCCATGAAGCTTGGCTAAGTAAAACATATTATGACTACTATTGGGCGTATGTGTTAGTGAATTTGACTACAATAAAAATCGAAACAAAAAATTATATTTCGCACTGTCCATACTCCTCTAAATTCAAAGTACATAACATTTCTACAAAAAAAACGAAACAAAAATTATATTTTGCACTGTCCATTCTGCTCTAAATTCATAGTATATAGTATAGTATATAATGAAGTAAATAATAATAACAATACTTGTCTCTCTCGTTAAATAATAAATTAGTTTTTTGCTTTGTCTTAAAGAGCGCAACATACTGTTGTTCCATCATTCGTATTCATTTTTTATTTACATCAAAGTATATAATAAAAGTATATACAAATTATACTACGTCACAACACTAATACTTAGGTATAGTAGTCACTTTTTGGCATGAGTATCGCAACTTCATGGCTTGTATATACATTTGTGTTGGTTTTGGTTCTGTTCATCTAAATAAATTCTAAAGAAACATTTTAAATCATTTTAAAAGAGCACATAAGAAATAACTTTAAAGGACAATGAAATGACCGACATTTACAAAAACTTTTAATACGTGATTCGTGAAATTATTTGATGTGCACATTTATGAATATATATATTGTGTGTTCAATTGTGATTCTATATTTAGGATATTGTAAGACATTTTGAAATTGAGACATTTTTTTTTTGTTACGTCATTAAAATAATTTTTTATAATACGTTTTTCGGTTGAATTCAATTTAAGAGCGTCCTTTACTAAAATAATTTATCTTTTCAAAACTAACCTAAAAATTAAATTCTTTCTATTGCCTTCTCTTCGCTACTTTTTCGTCATACTGGGTGTGTTTTTTTTTGATATCGAAGAAATCGGAGAGATAAATTTACTGTCAAATTTTCAGATATGCGTTTTTTTTTTAATATCCGAGAAAAAAATTATCTCTCTGTGTCGTTTTTTTTTACGCTCCGATAATTATCGGATACGATCTTTTTACTCTGAAAAAATGTACAGATTATTTTATATATTTTAGTATATTCTAAAATGGCGACTCCGATTAATGTTGAGCTATCAGGTGACAAATAAAACTTTAATTTAGGGAGTTTAATGCTGAAATTCATAAAATAATTTATTATTTTTGGTACTAAAAAATAACACAAAAAATATGTTTTTCGATCTGATAGATAAAAATCGGAGAAAAAAATTATCAGATATATCCGATAAATAATCTCTCTGATCTCTCCGATTTCTCCGATATCAAAAAAAAACACGGCCACTATACCAAAACTCACATAGTATTCAAAAATATATAAAATGTTATACATTTACAGACAGCCGAAATAAACGGCTAAAAATTTAAATTGATAGAGAAACAATTGATGTACATAAATGCATTTATGATTTTCGATTTGTATAGTGTAGATAGTTTCGAATTTAGAAAAATCATCGACAGGTAATTATTTGCAATTAAAGTTAAAGAGTTGCAAAATTCCCTATTTATACTAAAATCTAGGTTCGAAACAACTAGACACGTGTAAAATAAAAATATGGTTACGTTATGATTTAGGAAATGGGGTGGGCCACTAATTTTGGGGCTGGTCCACAAATTTAAATAAAGGTATTGTTACTATTGCGTCATCGGTGTTCATCAAATGTTCGGTGGTTGCTATATAATATGACTCATACGCATCCAGTTTCCATTTTTGATGTATAGTTTTTATAATTTTTGAATTTATGTTGTCTATTGTGTTGCTATTTTCAAACATGTGTACAGCGACGCTCGATTTGGTTCGGTCTGCTTTCTTTGAATCTCGTACTAAACTCTCTAGAAAATTGCCTGATATATGAATCCTGGCAATCAGTGCATTTTATCTGATATATATCGGAACGATGCCATTGTGGTTCCTTATCCTTATAGTTATTTAGTTATTTTTTAATTGTATTGAATGGTATATTGACTAATTCAATATTACGTTTCTAAAAAACTCTCTGCAGTTTGTTCATGATATGGTAAGATTATACGGGCTTTAACAGGTTTCCTTCAAGTTGACAATGTGGATAAAAGCAATCTGTTGTTTTTGACTCTATGTTTATTGATAATATTGTCAGAATAATCCATCGAATAACTATTAGTCACTGCGGTTTCTCTTATAAATTTAATCTCCTCAATAAATCCCGGTAGTTCCATTGGGATACTAAAAAGTCGGTGACCTATTGAACGGAAAGTTGCTGGTTTGTTTGTGGGTGATATGAGGAAAATAATCTATTGTAATGAATCTTTGTACAGGATGGCTTTCTTCAAATACCAAATTTGAGTTTATTATTGTGCGTTCTTATGATTTTGATATCCAAGAAATTTAAGACATTGTCTGCCTAATCGGTGTATGCTATTTATGTGGTTGAAAACAGATGGTAAGACACTTCTTTTGACAACTACAATTATATCATCCACATTACGGTACTAAACTCTTGGGAAAAGCTCATACTGTTTTTTAAATGTTCTTCAAAATGACTCATAAATATATTACTCAAATTTGGTACTAATTTGCTTCCCATGGAAGTGTTAGAAGTTTATTGGTAATATTTATCTCTGATCTGGAAAAAGTATTGGTTCATGCAAGTGGAGGTAATCTTAATGTATGCTTGAATTTTTGGTAGTGGTATTTGATTCTTACATGTGGTCCTCCAGATATTAAATTGTTGGTATTATAGGGATACAGAAATAATGCTATTACATCAAACGAAACTAAAAGTTGGTCGTCGACCAGGACCAAATCTTTAATTTTATTCTCTAACACTTTGGAATTCTGAATACTGCTTTCTATAGAAGGTTTTGTTTTGTTTAGTTCCTTAAGTAAACATTTATCCATATTTTCTGTAGGAGTAGAAATATTTATTATTAAAACACTATTTTTATAATCAACGCTTATCCATAATAACAATTAACAACATCATTACCTTTATCTGCCACACAATAGACAACATAAACCCAAAAATAATATTTGATATTTTACATCAAAGATGGAAACTGGATGCGTATGAGTCATATTATATAGCAACCACCGAACATTTGATGAACTATTAGTAAGCTAGCACCAAAACTAGTGGACCACCCCATTTTCTATATCATTGTGATGCTTATTTTTGTAATAAGGAAAAGTCGGATGATCAAAATTTGGTGCCTGAGATGCAGGAGTGTGGTATTTTGGAAAAAATTGGCTCAATTATCCGTAGATTACGAATTAATGCAAAAAGCCTCCTATATGACGTCGACTCAAATCGAGTTGAACATTTGCACGCACTAATTGCCAAAACTATTGGAGGAGAACGGGTAAATTTTTCGAAGAAACAGTCATATACCAGTAGGGCACAATTTGCAGTATTACAGCATAACACTCTCCGTGCTCATTATAGTTTTCAAAAGTGGATAATGCAAAAAACTCCAGATTCGCACATCATTAGTGTTGAAAAAAGTCGTCACGACAAAAATATAAAAAGACCAAAGAAAGATGATCCAAATAGAAGATCTGTTAAAAAACGAAAGATTATGGGACCAGATTCAAATTATGGTGAGAATTGTAAAAAGCCAGATTTGAGTCCAATAGACACAATGAAAAGGAGAGAATTTTATCGCTTCTTGCATTTGAATCAGAAAATCGTATAAGGTTGGAAAGAGAGGCGATTTCACAGGCAAATTGTATCAAATGGCATAATATTCGTCGGATTAGAATAACTGCATCTAATTTTGGATCGATTTGTAGGGCACGGAACACCGACAGTTATCCTAATAAAGTAAAGGAAATAAGTATTATATCACACTCAAATAACATCACCAGCGATTTTCTATGGAAAACAAAATGAGCACATAGCAAGAGCTCAATTGGAAAGGCAATTGAATATTAAAGCTCACCCAGCAGGAATTTTTATTGATCAATTTGACACGTGCCTAGCTGCTTCACCAGATGGTTTAATAGATGATAATGAAGGTATCATTGAAGTAAAATGTCCATATGCTTCAAGAAATTTTGATCCAGCAGATGCTATCAAATTAGCTCAAATTCGATGTTTTAAATATGACAAAGATACACAAGTAATAGCAATAAACAAAAAACATCCATATTATTATCAGATATAGGGGCAGTTACACATAACACAACGAAACTGCTGTCTTTTTTGTATTTGGACTTCATCGAATTACAATCTGAAGATAGAGAGAATTGATAGAGATGACAGTTTCTTTGAAAATGAAATGTGGAATAAATTAATCGATTTTTATTATAACTCTTCTGCCAGAAATCGTCGGTCCTCGATTTAATCGAAAAATGCCTATTCGAAAACATTTAGGTGACAATAGATATATAATATATATATATATATATATATATATATATATATATATATATATATATATATATATATATATATATTTATATATATATATATATATATATATATATATAATTATATATATAATTATATTTATATATATATATATATATATATATATATATATATATATATATATATATTTATATATATATATATATATATATATATATATATATATATATATATATATATACGTATATATATATATATATATATATATATATATATATATATATATATATATATATTATATATATATATATATATATATATATATATATATATATATATATATATTTATATATACATAATAAACATAATATACATAATAGGTTTATAACGAATTCGAGCTTATTTATATATTTTAATAAAAATACAACATTTTTACAATAAAAATTTTAATTTAAACAACAACAACAATGTACAACCATTCTACGTTATATACTTTTTCTATATACAAAAACGAAGCGTACGATCAGCAATACTAATGCGAAAAATATTTACTCGCAACCACCATACAAACATAAAAATATTATATTAAAGAGAGAAATTGATCTAAAATCGCCTATCGGAAATTGGCTGAACTTATTTACTCCAAAAAAAATTTTAAAAATGTGTAAGCTATTTTTAATTTAATTATTTATAAATTAAAAATGTAAATATTTTACAAAATAAGAAAACTAGGCACGAGATTATGAATTAAAGTTTATTATTCTGAAAAAATTTTGGGTCCATTGTTGTTTAGCATTCGTATCGAACTTGCACAACTTCTCTAAGTTTGGGATCTAATAACTTCTTAATAAAAGAAAATTTGGAGAAAAAAAAAACTAAGCACGAGTTTTACATATTATCTATTAAATATAAAAAAACTCTAGAAGAAAATGTTCGCACAAGTGCTTATCGAGCCTGCACAACATACCCCTTTTTAGTAAAGGACGCTCTTAAGCGAGAATGCCCTAAAATATTTTTGTGGTTACGTAATACATCATAAAATACAAAACCCTGTTGATAATTACGAACATTCGGAACTAGTACGGAATTGTTCTAGATGTTTGGGATTGTTTACGTTAGAAAGCTCTGAAATGTCAACACCTACAGATTGGCACATATTTTTTAAAACTTTTAAAGTAGATTCAGATTTCGGTAATTTAAAGATACCTAGTGAGTATTTTTTTAATATTTAAAAAGAGGCCTTTAATGTTTTTACCTTGTACTTTAAAAAGAAACCGTTTATTAAAAACATTAAAGAAATAATTATAAAAAAGTGTTTTTTTGATCATAATGATGTATGCTTTGATCATAGAGTAATTGATTTTTTTGTTTTGGTGTTGTTACGTAAAAATTGTCGTTGGCTATCTGATTCGATCTCATTTAATGCGGGAAATAACAAGCTCAAACATGGTAGACTTGCTATTTTGATTGATTAAGTTATTATTAGAATTTTGTGTTGTTATCTGTTGATTTGTTATCTCTTTAAATAGTAAAATAAGAAATCTATAGTAATTTTATTTATCTATGGTTTGACTATCTCTAAACGAGGGCTAATTTTATAAAATTTCTTTTTTGATGGCACATATCAATAATTTATAATTGAAAACGGAAAATTTTCCATAATACGTTTGGATTATATACCCATACTAAAGATGATATTTATTATGTACCGAGCAATTGGCGCAGTGGTTAAAGCTGCGGTGTTTGGTTCGAGACGGGCCGGGTGCGAATCTCAACGGAGGGTTGAAAAAGGGATTTTTAATCACTTGATTACGATCGGTGATGACGATGAACCCAACTATGATCCCCTGTTGGAGTGCAGAATCCATGGGCCGAACCATCGCCCATATCAGTACAGGCTGGTTGGAGCAATGTCATCCTCATATTATTCAAAGCGAAACTGTATTCCTGTAAATAACCGCGAAAGAGTTAGGTTTAAAAACAATTAAACTCTACATAATCCAATGTGACACAAGCGCAAATTTTTTTTAAAATGTTGATCAAATCTTTGGAAACGCGAACCGTATATTGGCTGCATACTTCTGTCCATCCTAATAAAAAAAAAACATTTTAAAACTTTAACATTTAATAAAAACGAACGAATGAACGAACAACACAAAAAAAATGGAAAAGTTTTTGATGAAAATATTTTATGAGTTTATGAAAATAAAAATGAAAGTGAAACAATAAAAAGATGAACAATTTTTCATCACCCCCATCCATCCGTTACTATTTTACCCGCTATCTTTAAGTATTTTACATAAACCTAAGATGTTTATCTAGAGAAAATGTTTAACCCATTTTCATTTTATTTTTTAATTTAAATATTTATTTTTATGAATGCTGTTCTTTTTCTTAACATTTTTCTTGAAGTTGGTAAATGTTCATTTAACGGTTTATTAATTTAATAATTTGTTTTTTTTTTGTGTATTTGTGCCTCGCACACACACCAAATAATACGAAAATGGTATGACAATGGTGTGACAATTTTATTTGAACGGAATTTATTTTGTATTCATCGATGTAATATACTGTGGTGGGAAATTGTTGTTGAAGCTACTAAATGTTATATCTTTACTAAACCATATACTATACTGGAAAACATACAAAAATGTTTATACTTGTATATCGGTGATTTTATGCGGCCAATGACCATTTTGGGAATAACAATTTAGGTTATAAATCGATCAAACAAAAAAAAAAAAAAATGTTGTTTTGATTTTCTTTAGAACGATTTTTTGTTTGTGCCATGGGCTATTTCCCGATTTTTATTTTATTTATATATTTTTCGGGTTTCTATGCTTTTTCAAAATAAATAAATCAATATATGTATATAGAGAGCATAACAATATTATGTGCAAAAAATACTAAATGTTTAGGAAGTTTAGCGTACATATTTAAATTTTTCATCATTCGATACGAATATATTCGATAAACTAGGTCTTGCGTTTTGGGTTGAAGGTAGATATATAGGGTAGAAAGGCTCATAATTTATTTGAATCAAAATTTTTCGATCAATGTGTCTACGAATTTATATAAATAAATAGTCAGATGGGAAAATTCATTTGGCTGTTTTGATATCCTATATTTATTTATAATTTGATAAATCAACATTGACCCTTTAGGTCGGGGAGTCATGCATTGTAAATAATAGTGCATAATTGAATGCGTGCATAAGAGATGGTTTCTAAAGTTATTAATCCTATATAGGTTCACGAATACCGATTCTATGTTGTTCCAACTGTAACGTGCCATACACCCTATAGCGGTAGTGTGAAAATTAATGGTAGTTTGGCCTCACCCTACCGGCACGTGAATTTGCCCGGTCAATATCGCTCGAGGACCAGGTGGACTCGGAAAAGGCCACACGCGTTAACAAAACTACTACCACCTCGCAACGCCGCTTACACACCAAAAGGAAGGACGGAATGGAAAAAAAACAATCGATCATATCCCGCACAATTAATAGTAGAACAGAAACTATTAAAATCCTTTTTCCCCGTTTTCCTATATCACTTCCGGTCTGTCACTTATAATGTATTTTTTTTTTTCATTTTTTTTCTCTCCTTTTCTTCATTCGTGCAATTTTTTGATGTTGTTTGTTGCCTCTTATTTTCGACTATACCACGACGATTGACCTTATGATCGTTGTTGTTGATTTTTTTATTTATATCACTATCTCTTTTTATTTCATTCATATTACTAATGTTATTATTATGTTCTTCTGTGCTCTCTTCGCCGTAACAATCGAATTTTTTTTAACTCTCTCGATCGTCGTCATCAATGCGTTCGAGTTTTTTTATTATTTTACTCATAAGCTTCTCATGAAGATCATCATCGTATAATATTTTAACATTGGTGCCGTTAAAATTGTTGAACCTTATCATATTATTTTGCCAACATTGTCGATAATGTGAATTTTGTTGTATTAAATAAATTCGATTCGATATTTGGATCGTGCAATTGAATGGTTGGAACGATCGACGGTTTTGGTGGTTGCGATACGCTTTCGATCGGTATTGAATTATTATTATTTATGTGTCCCTTTGGTTGTAAATCGATTTCATTGACCTACTCTTCGATTGATATTGATTTTTGGTGGACATCTTCTCAACTGATTTCCGAGACGATTGGGGAAAAACTTACACCTAGGGTTAGATTGCCTTTACTTGTACTACCGTATGGAACGTCACACAATATATCCCTAAAACAACGGTGGATGCATCTATAGTTATATTTAAATGACAATTATATACGGAATAAACATCGGAATAAAACGGAATAAAACACCTCCGGTGCCGATGAGATAATCGAAAAAATATATCAAATTAAGTACACCATAGGATGCCGAGTGATTATACAGCCTTTAAGAAGGTTAAGGCTTATACCACAATTCCAAACCTATGGACATACACAAAAGTACTGCAATAAGGAACTAGGATGTGTTAAATGTATCGGAAAACCTCATACAGGAGATTGCGTACTACCAAAAAATGGGCAGGCCAAATGCGTTCACTGTGGAGAAAATCATCTCGCTAACTATAGAGGATGCAGTGTTGCTATTAAATTGCAAAGCACCAAGTTTAAAAGAATGAATGAAAAAAAAAATCAAATTTAGGTAGAAAACCAACAATTCGAAAAACAAGCCCGAAGTAATACGACGTAAAGTATCGGAAATTCCTCGGGAAGAAATGAGCAATTTGACTTACGCTCAAGTATTAAAGAGTAAAGAAAATCAAAGAAAACCTACCCAAAGTGAGGATATTAGTCAAACTCTGAAATTGATATTAAGTAAACTTAATACGTTTGATGAGCGATTACACACACTTGAGTATAGAGCTAAGGGAGCTATCTCTAAACAGAAAAATGGCCAATGTTCTTAGAATGATATGCTGGAATGCCAATGGACTAATGCAATATCAACAAGAATTGTAGGTGGTCTTGGAAACAGAAACAATCGATTTGTCTTATTACACAAACTCACTTTACTAGACAATTAAATATTAAATTTAAAAATTATCAAGTATTTAAAACCTAATCACAGGATTTTTCATCACCTGATTACGATCAGTGATGTCGATGAACTCAACTATGACCCTCTGTTGGAGGGTAGAACCTATGGGCCGAACCATCGTCCTTGCCAGTACAGGCTGGCTGGAGCAATACAATCTGCAGATGGATTTAAAGCGAACCTGTATTCGTTCGTCCTCGATTTGGCTGGAGACGGCGTAAGGTAGGACGTTAAAAAATTAACCACGAAAGAGTTGGGAAAGCTTCGGCCCTAGAAAAGATGGCAGGGTCCAAAAACACACACAACCCAATCATCCAGAAAACACTGCTAAAGGAGGTAGCGTTATTATAATTAGAAATAATATCCACTATTACGAAGAGCTGAAATATGAAACAGTTGAAATATAAGCAACGTCAAAACGGTAAATAATTATGTTAGTATTGTTAGTGTTTACTGCCCCTTGAAACACGCACTAAAAGAAAAAGATTATCTCAAATTCTTCAGTAAACTAGGAAAAAGGTACATAGTTGGAGGAGATTTTAATGCAAAAATTGTGCATTCTAGGCTAACAACGACTAAAGGTAAAAAACTGCTTAAAGCTATCAGAAAATGCGGCAGTGAAACCTTGTCAACTGGAAAACCAACCTACTGGCCTATAGCAAAGACTGAATCCAATATGGACTTATGGCATTGAACTATAGGGTTGTACAAAACTCAGCAACGTCAATATCATACAAAGGTTTCAGAACAGGATACTAAGGAACATCGTCGATGCACTATGGTACGTCAGAAATAGTGATCCACATAGAGACCTTAAAGTTGACCCCGTTTCAATTGAAATTAAAAAAATGCAAGGAAACACAAAGAAAGACCTCAGAAATATGGGAATAAAGAGGCAATTCAGGGGTTAACCAATACCAATATTATACACAGACTGCAAAGAACCAAACCCTTTGAGCTGGTTTAATTGTTAGAACGTACAGCGGCTTGCTGATTTAGACCCACAATAAACGCCAATGAAACGGCAATGGGTGGAGTCATATATATTTTTATCTTAGTAAATTAAGCCAGAAACAAATTGCTCATTAGTCCTCAATGTATTTAAAATTCATTTTTTTTCTGTTATCAGGTACAGTTCCTATATTGAGTCTTCTATAATCTCGCAGGGTCGCGAATCATTACTATACGTCGACGTTTCGTTACTAAATGTAAAAGAGAGTAAACTGAAGATTCAGATGGTCAAGTACGTCAAGTACGATTTTGAAAATCAATACCTAAACCAAATTTGATTAAAAATTCGACATTATGTGTCGGTTTTGTTACATTTCCTATATCACAAACGAGTGATAGAGACCTTAAACTTTCGACGAAAACCTAAATCAACTGCAACAAGACGGTTACCGAAGGTTTTTGTTGCAGTTTCATTTGCTGCAAAATCAATTTGTTCTGCATCTAGCTGCAAATCATTAAAATATTGTGGAGGTATAACTGATGCGTCAGTTCCAGAATTATAATTTTTCTAATGATTAAATCTAGAGCGCAGTTTTATTATTGACTGCATTAAACTTTGAGCTTCAGTGGTGAAGAAACAGCCAAGCGATACTCTTTTATGGCTGTTATATAGTGCCATCAAATGCGCCTGGTTTTCTTAGCGACTGCACATTCCACCTACCGATCCTAAACTGCATGTTCATTAACATAAGCGGGAGTCGGGTTAAATTTTAGTAGTATCCATATTTCCTTTTGTTGATTTATTTTAACAGGAAGGTTTTTTATGAATGCGGTAGTCAGCCCAGTAAACTAACCTTTGTTTAGTTGCCTCCTACGACAAGCAAATAGTTTTGTGTTTAAAGGATAGCGTTTATAAGTCATTTACAATGCATGGAAGTTAGGTTAGGTTAAGATGACGATAATATAGGATTAAATTTAGTTCCTTGCAGAACACCCCACAACCGAACCTGCCATTAATTCTCGATCCATCTATAAAGAAGTTAATTGTACTGGGATACAGAACTGCTTCAGTCCTCTCTAGAAGACATAATAGTCAGAAATTTAACGGCGAATTATGCTATCGGGATGGTATAGTTAATAGCTTTGAGGATTTTCTGATTCATTAGAATTGGGTTAAGCCTAATATCCTTTCACGCAGCCATTTGTTTAGCTTTTGTACTTCCATTTATACTTTCTAAAAGAAAAAAAAAATCCAGTTTTAAGTGTATTAACATGTAGAGTAGACCTCACCTATTTTGCAATAGGGCCTAAGAGGGAATGTAATGTAGTTTCCATCGATTTCCCTTTTCAGAATGAATGCTGAGATACTGCTAACTTTATCGGCTCTAATAAGCCTCTAATATAAGCTTTTGTCTGTCTCTCTAGAGATTACAAAAAGTACGAGGATAAGCTAATGAGCCTAAGGTCTTTTAAGTCGCAATGAGAGCCTCTCCCGCTTTAGGTATAAAAATAACCTTTAATTTAGTCCATTTGTTTGGAATATGACATAATTCTAGGTTACTTTTAAAAACCACCTTAACCTAGGGAACAATTAAGTCACTGGTTTGTTGGATGTCGGCAGGAATAATGCCTTCCGGGCCTGCTGACTTAAAAGGCTTAAAACTGTTTACTGACAACAAGATGTTCCTTCTGTTGACAATTTTTCAAGTGATATCAGTAGCCCTATTGGGCTTAGAGATACCAGTCGGAGATTTAAAAAATCCCGGAAAATGATTTTCTAGCAGGAGGACCAGATTCCGCCCCCGTTGTAGTCCAGATATCATTTGATCGTTATAGATAACTTGGAATGGAAGGACAAGTTGAAAGAATCTTAAGTAGCCTAACTGACTCAGAGAACTCCTGTTTGTTGTCACAGAATAGTCTCCAAGATTTAAGGACTATGGTCTACGCTAGCTAAGGTCCCAGCCTATACTAGCATTTGTTCTTTCCGCAATTTTGATGAGCTTCTTGCATTCCTTCGACCACCATGGTGGTTGAGTTGTGCTTTTAGGCATACTAATAGGACACGAGCCAGAAATAGCCTTATTGAAAGCATTGGACACCCTGGCGACCAAGGCATCCAATTTTTGTGTTGATTCAGGAGATTTAAGGACCAACTCTAGTAATGAGTTACTTAGAAGAAGTCTTCTGCGTACACTTTGCAATTTACTAATTTATTTAACTAATTTATTGGTTATCTAGAGGCTAATTGGCAAGCAGACAAATCTTTAGTTTGTTTTTTGCAAGAATGCACGATTGAATCCTACCTTTCACCTGCACAACCAGTAGTTTATAGTTTACAGCCCTAAGTTTAAAAACCTGATCCTCATTGATCTCTAGTTTTTAAACCAAAACGACATCAATGCCATTATTACTTTGACTATTAGAGCAACTGTACAGTGGTGTAGATTGATTTGAAGTAGTTTAATCATTTTGATGGTTTATCAAGCTTTACAGCGGTGATGTCGGATCCTTCTGAATTCGGATAACTCGTTTATAAGATTTGTATCGTCGGTTCATTGAGATTGCTTGCCTATAGATATACATCCTCAGACGAGGTTCCGTGCAAAGCCAAAGTGCCCCTAACTGATTCTGGTGCCTCTGACACCGCAGCCTCATCCTTTTTATACACTTTTATCGTAACTGCGCCAAAACCATAGCTGTTCAGCCAGAATTGCCAATGAATCCTTATTAATGATGATTATAGCCGTCTTATAATCATTTTTATTCTCTTCCACCCTGGGTATCTTCCAGTTGGATCAGCCGGAATCTATGCACGAGCTCTTGGCCTACAAGGGATATCCTCTGGCACAAGGACATTTAGTTGAGCTCCAAGCCAAACTTCACCTAAGCTACTGATTGCCTTCTTATACAGGCACAGAGCTTTTTGGTTGGCACAAGCTGTCAACATGAAATGGTTCCTGTTCCAACCATCGTTCCAAAATGAGGGTGCAGTCGCAAGGTTCTTTCGCAAAATTTTCAGGAAGGACGAAGCTAGAGCTTTTTCCACCATCCTCCAATCAGCGAAAGTGATGCTACCATCCTCCTTGGCACTATCAGTAAAAGCTAAAACCAGCGGATCCTTGGAAACCTCACTAAAAGGCCTAATTGCAGTTGCGTGCAACTTTGACTTCTTTGCGACCTGTTGCATATGGGAGTTAATATATCTACAAATAATGCATAGGAGTTTTGAAATCACACATCTTCAAAACAAAATAAAGACCTTTCTGATATTTTATCTAATCCAGCCCTGAATTAAAATTATTTTCTTTTCCAGCATCTAGGCAAAACAAATTTTAAATGATTTCTTCATCAATCATCATGTCGGTCGCTATTTTGCAATTCATATTTGTTTTGTCAGTTCTTCTAAATAGTTTAGAGGTTATGTTCCATAGACACTCATTGGTTTTATAAAAATTTATTAATTTTAATATTTTTCTTCGTTTTTCATTTTTAAATTGTATTTTGAAAATCAAACAACACAAAGTTTGAACGTAGAAAACATAATGGCGCCATTTTGAAAATCACAAATGTCATGATTTTGTATACTATCAAATATAGCAACACGATGTTGATTGCGTGTCTCCATTAGCAAACTGTGCGAAAATTAATGGTATAACTTGATGCATAATATAAACACACATAGTAATACTATGGTATGTATAATAGTAATACTATAGATGTCGCTATAATTAAAAAAATTTTATATGTATAATCGCCTAAATGTCATATATTTATTTTAAATGTTGACGATATTCTAACGACCCGACATCTGGAACATCAATGGGTAAACTGTTTTTTCTTATGATGGTAGTACTATATGTATTTATATTATGCTTGATGTTAATCACAGTTGGAGAGCCTATATGTTAGGTTTCTGTAGAAAAAGTGTTTAAATATTTTAAAAATTGATAAAAATATTCCAAAACTATAATTAAGATAAAATAAACATAATTATAATTAAATTAATATACTTATCGTATTCTAATCACTTTTTTAGCAGGAATCGATTACATGAAGCATCATTACATATATTAACGGGCGTATTAATTCCAATGGTCAGATTTTTAACAGGTGCGTGCATCGACATTTTTTTATTTTAGAGCTAATTTATTTTACAATATTTTGTGTTTGAAAATTTAAAATGTGGTTCTAATAACTATTACAACTATTAATAATATAATTGTGTTTATTGCTATTGTTTTATTTTAATTCTAATATTAAAGGGGTGACTTGGTAACCCTGTATTATTCATACATAATATTTATTTATAAAAACAAATTAAAATGCCTCGTCGTTGCTCAGTATTAGGTTGTCAATTTAAATAATTCAAAAGAATATAAAGTACCTTTATATTCAGTTGGTAACAAGTGGGCCTAAATTTTCAGACGTTTGAAAAAAAAATGCAAAAAAGTTTGGCTTTTCGCCCAAATCAATACCACAAAAATACGTAGATTTAAAGACAATGCGATTGCATGCGCGATTCAATCGACTCACAACATCAGACTAACTAAATTTTATTGGTAATGCAATGTATTAAATATATTAAATATATTAAATATATTAAATATATTAAATATATTAAATATATTAAATATATTAAATATATTAAATATATTAAATATATTAAATATATTAAATATATTAAATATATTAAATATATTAAATATATTAAATATATTAAATATATAAAATATATTAAATATATTAAATATATTAAATATATTAAATATATTAAATATATTAAATATATTAAATATATTAAATATATTAAATATATTAAATATATTAAATATATTAAATATATTACATATATTAAATATATTAAATATATTAAATATATTAAATATATTAAATATATTAAATATATTAAATATATTAAATATATTAAATATATTAAATATATTAAATATATTAAATATATTAAATATATTAAATATATTAAATATATTAAATATATTAAATATATTAAATATATTAAATATATTAAATATATTAAATATATTAAATATATTAAATATATTAAATATATTAAATATATTAAATATATTAAATATATTAAATATATTAAATATATTAAATATATTAAATATATTAAATATGTTAAATATATTAAATATATTAAATATATTAAATATATTAAATATATTAAATATATTAAATATATTAAATATATTAAATATATTAAATATATTAAATATATTAAATATATTAAATATATTAAATATATGAAATATATTAAATATATGAAATATATTAAATATATGAAATATATTAAATATATTAAATATATTAAATATATTAAATATATTAAATATATTAAATATATTAAATATATTAAATATATTAAATATATTAAATATATTAAATATATTAAATATATTAAATATATTAAATATATTAAATATATTAAATATATTAAATATATTAAATATATTAAATATATTAAATATATTAAATATATTAAATATATTAAATATATTAAATATATTAAATATATTAAATATATTAAATATATTATTAAATATATTAAATATATTAAATATATTAAATATATTAAATATATTAAATATATTAAATATATTAAATATATTAAATATATTAAATATATTAAATATATTAAATATATTAAATATATTAAATATATTAAATATATTAAATATATTAAATATATTAAATATATTAAATATATTAAATATATTAAATATATTAAATATATTAAATATATTAAATATATTAAATATATTAAATATATTAAATATATTAAATATATTAAATATATTAAATATATTAAATATATTAAATATATTAAATATATTAAATATATTAAATATATTAAATATATTAAATATATTAAATATATTAAATATATTAAATATATTAAATATATTAAATATATTAAATATATTAAATATATTAAATATATTAAATATATTAAATATATTAAATATATTAAATATATTAAATATATTAAATATATTAAAAATATTAAATATATTAAATATATTAAATATATTAAATATATTAAATATATTAAATATATTAAATATATTAAATATATTAAATATATTAAATATATTAAATATATTAAATATATTAAATATATTAAATATATTAAATATATTAAATATATTAAATATATTAAATATATTAAATATATTAAATATATTAAATATATTAAATATATTAAATATATTAAATATATTAAATATATTAAATATATTAAATATATTAAATATATTAAATATATTAAATATATTAAATATATTAAATATATTAAATATATTATATATTAAATATATTAAATATATTAAATATTATAAATATAATAAATATATTAAATATATTAAATTAATTAAATATACTAAATATATTAAATATATTAAATATATTAAATATATTAAATATATTAAATATATTAAATATATTAAATATATTAAATATATTAAATATATTAAATATATTAAATATATTAAATATATTAAATATATTAAATATATTAAATATATTAAATATATTAAATATATTAAATATATTAAATATATTAAATATATTAAATATATTAAATATATTAAATATATTAAATATATTAAATATATTAAATATATTAAATATATTAAATATATTAAATATATTAAATATATTAAATATATTAAATATATTAAATATATTAAATATATTAAATATATTAAATATATTAAATATATTAAATATATTAAATATATTAAATATATTAAATATATTAAATATATTAAATATATTAAATATATTAAATATATTAAATATATTAAATATATTAAATATATTAAATATATTAAATATATTAAATATATTAAATATATTAAATATATTAAATATATTAAATATATTAAATATATTAAATATATTAAATATATTAAATATATTAAATATATTAAATATATTAAATATATTAAATATATTAAATATATTAAATATATTAAATATATTAAATATATTAAATATATTAAATATATTAAATATATTAAATATATTAAATATATTAAATATATTAAATATATTAAATATATTAAATATATTAAATATATTAAATATATTAAATATATTAAATATATTAAATATATTAAATATATTAAATATATTAAATATATTAAATATATTAAATATATTAAATATATTAAATATATAAAATATATTAAATATATTAAATATACTAAATATATTAAATATATTAAATATATTAAATATATTAAATATATTTAATATATTAAATATATTAAATATATTAAATATATTAAATATATTAAATATATTAAATATATTAAATATATTAAATATATTAAATATATTAAATATATTAAATATATTAAATATATTAAATATATTAAATATATTAAATATATTAAATATATTAAATATATTAAATATATTAAATATATTAAATATATTAAATATATTTAATATATTTAATATATTAAATATATTATATATATTAAATATATTAAATATATTAAATATATTAAATATATTAAATATATTAAATATATTAAATATATTAAATATATTAAATATATTAAATATATTAAATATATTAAATATATTAAATATATATAATATATTAAATATATTAAATATATTAAATATATTAAATATATTAAATATATTAAATATATTAAATAAATTAAATATATTAAATATATTAAATATATTAAATATATTAAATATATTAAATATATTAAATATATTAAATATATTAAATATATTAAATATATTAAATATATTAAATATATTAAATATATTAAATATATTAAATATATTAAATATATTAAATATATTAAATATATTAAATATATTAAATATATTAAATATATTAAATATATTAAATATATTAAATATATTAAATATATTAAATATATTAAATATATTAAATATATTAAATATATTAAATATATTAAATATATTAAATATATTAAATATATTAAATATATTAAATATATTAAATATATTAAATATATTAAATATATTAAATATATTAAATATATTAAATATATTAAATATATTAAATATATTAAATATATTAAATATATTAAATATATTAAATATATTAAATATATTAAATATATTAAATATATTAAATATATTAAATATATTAAATATATTAAATATATTAAATATATTAAATATATTAAATATATTAAAATATATTAAATATATTAAATATATTAAATATATTAAATATATTAAATATATTAAATATATTAAATATATTAAATATATTAAATATATTAAATATATTAAATATATTAAATATATTAAATATATTAAATATATTAAATATATTAAATATATTAAATATATTAAATATATTAAATATATTAAATATATTAAATATATTAAATATATTAAATATATTAAATATATTAAATATATTAAATATATTAAATATATTAAATATATTAAATATATTAAATATATTAAATATATTAAATATATTAAATATATTAAATATATTAAATATATTAAATATATTAAATATATTAAATATATTAAATATATTAAATATATTAAATATATTAAATATATTAAATATATTAAATATATTAAATATATTAAATATATTAAATATATTAAATATATTAAATATATTAAATATATTAAATATATTAAATATATTAAATATATTAAATATATTAAATATATTAAATATATTAAATATATTAAATATATTATATATATTAAATATATTAAATATATTAAATATATTAAATATATTAAATATATTAAATATATTAAATATATTAAATATCATATTAGCGATTAGTAAGTTAAATGATAGTGCTAGCAAAAATTAAAGTGATAAATATAAATATAGGTCCGTACTTTTGAGCCAGTCTAGCGACCGATAAGGGGGAAAGGATGGTTCTTTGTGAATGCGCACTATCTGATTGTGGCTAGCACATTATTCACAAAATTATTCACTTGGAAACATGGAAACACCCTCGTTCTAGACGTCCCAAAGTCACATTGGTAAAGAGTTAGGTATCCTAGCAAAACATATTGCTCCATACATACAATAAAACATATAAATGAAAGCTGATTTTAATGTTTTCATCTGGATTATGTGATCCTTTTTCAGTCGTATCTTTTGTCTATAAATGCGAGGAGCTCATTTATAATTATTATATTATTGTAGAGGATGCCTTAATCGCAGAGATTATATTTAATTATTTTTAAAAATTTTTTTAGCAGAAAACTCAAAATGTTAATGATGTATTTTCACAATAATAATTTTTAACATGTAATCCAAATTAAAACATCTTTTTGGGACACTGTTTTTTAGTAGTTTTATTTATAGTAGTAAATCCATTTGAATTATGGGAATATAATTGCAAAGTTTCTATTTTATAATTATTTATATTATCTTGGATTGCTATACTTATGTTGTAAGCATGTATATATATATATATATATATATATATATATATATATATATAAATATATATATATATATATATATATATATATATATATATATATATATATATATATATATATATATATATATTTATATATATATTTTATTTTATGGTTCAACTGACTTGAAACAATAAAATATACCATGTAAACCGTATTAAATTAATTGGCCGTTGATCTTTTGGCAATTATAACTAAAGAGAAGTACATTTTAATCGCGAAAGCTTTTTCTAAGTTTTAATTAAAAATCGATTACAAGTAACATTGTCTAAAATAAATTTGATGTAACTTTATGTACATATATGTACATAAATATGTTTCCGCATTAGTTATTTTTATATAAATATAAGATTAGTTTATCTTTTTTATATCTTTTTTTTGTAGTTTGGTCGAGTTTATTTTAAAATAATAATATAAATAATTTGCGGTTTTATATATATATATATATATATATATATATATATATATATATATATATATATATATATATATATATATATATATATATATATATATATATATATATATATATATATATATATATACATATCGCTTAATATCCAGACATATAGCACATTTATTACATTCGTCCTTTTATTATCATTGAAAACACGAAAAACAATCAACTTAAACTATTTCTAATCAAAAACTAAAAAAAATATTTCCATCAAATCGAATTTTTTTTAAACGTACATAGATTTTGTCGCTAACTTTTTTCAACCAACAAAATAATAAAAAAAAAAAAAAGAATAAAATGAAAAAATGAACGTAAGTGTGCTTTAAGCTCTTGCACATAATATATAAGAACTAAATGATTTTTTGTCTATATGTGTATTCGGTTGGTAACAATTGAAAATCATGTTTTACCTCTTTTGATATCACTCGCACTCCTATTCTAAATACACCCACCCACCCAAACATACACACACACATACGATATGATAAGACATAAAAATTTATGATTTCGATATACCGTCTATATTATATTTTTTCGATAAAATTGGGGTGCTATATCGTTGAACAATTTTTTTATTGCCAAAATTACCAATGTTGAAATTTGTTGACGGCTAATAATCAAAGAATTGATTTTACCAAAACATAGATGATGTCATAGTTTTAGTATAATGACTGAACGTAAAGAACAGCAATTTAGTCGAATGATTTGATCCAACTGTGACACATTAACCTTGGCTCGGAATTTTTCAGGTAGTGAATTCTTCATTGGCTTTAACTTGTATCGGAATTCCTGTTTTTCATATAAAACTTAGATGTCACTTTACAATTCTATATTACCTGAATTACTTGAAAATTTCAAAGTTGTTGACCTAGGCAATTCAGCATACGACTGCGATAGCTGGCTCAATCAACCAGTGTCTGGGCCATAATTTTAATATTGAAAATATATTTTTAAGGAATCATTCATTGAAAAATGGACAGATTTCTAAATTCGAAACGCTGATATTCTATCAAGTGAACGCAATAATCATATGCTGGCTTCAATCGACCGACTGTGTTACTATCTAATTTACTACTTGTGGAAGAGAATTTTAGACGAGGAACTCCCCGGGAACCGTAAGTTTTTGTCCATTGACCATTTCCGTGGGTGAGTAGTTCAAATCTTCTTTCACTAATATTTTCGCCCAATATATTTAAAGCTAAAGCGAAGAATTAGTCTACGGCATCGAGAAGAGCAGCGTATGCTAAAAAAGTACTCTAAAAAAGTAAATGGAGTCTCATATGCAATCTCATAAGTTCCTTAAAGGAACTGTTCCAAAAGTGCAAAATATTAATGAAGGAAACATCTCTTTAGCATTAAACAAGCTCACCGATATGATGCAAAGTTTCATGGTAATGATGGAGAAAAACGTGGATTTAATGATGCAAAATATAATATAATGATGCAGATTGTCGTTAAAAATCAAAAATGAATGTTCTTTAAATAGTAATATGGAATGCCAATGGCCTACCATAACACAAAGACGAGGTTCGAGCATTCCTCAATTGACATAATGTTAATATCTGCAACAGGCTTTACAAATAAGAACTATTTTAAAATTAATGGATATTCAATTCATGACACTAAGCATCCGAATGGCAAAGCACATGGTGGCACAGCTGTTCTAAGAACATATTCAATCAACGAGCATCTGCCTGAAGGAATGGTATGGAAACTGTGTATAATATCAGCAGTATACTGCCCTCCAAAACACGCTATAAAAAAACCACAGTTCATGGATTATTTCAACCAATTCATTGCGGGAATAGAAGCGATATAAGAACAGAATTTGAACTACTTTTCAGCTGGTCAACCCGCCTACTAACCAATAGATAAAAAAATATTCCTGATCTAATTTTCTTTTGCGTAACGAAGGGTATTGCACGCAAAAATGTTAAAGCAACCTGTCCTCTGATCATTTACCTGTAATAGTAATGTTGAGCACCAATGTTCTAAGGACAGAAAAGCCAAAACGTCTTACAAACAAGCGAACTAAATGAGATCAATAAAGAACGCTAGTCGAACAAGATACTTCTTTAGATATTTCACTTACAACATCAACCGATATTGATGAGGCTGCAGAAATGCTAAACAAAGTTTTAGAGAGGACAGCAAAAACTGCTACACCCACCGTCAATATAACAGAGAAAGTTAATAAACTGCCCGATACATTCAGAACCTTGTTCAAGAAAA
This sequence comes from Tipula confusa, assembly GCA_963556175.1. Taxonomy (NCBI): domain Eukaryota; kingdom Metazoa; phylum Arthropoda; class Insecta; order Diptera; family Tipulidae; genus Tipula; species Tipula confusa. Next base: position 114,718,122 of record OY744477.1, read on the forward strand.
ACGAAAAATAAAGAGACAATGGCAACAATTAAAATCTCCTTTATTAAAGTGGAAGCTTAATCGCGCTATTAAAATTCGTAAGAATTGCACTGAAGGAAGCACAAAACCAGACTTTACAGAATTATTCAAGTGAACTCTCGGCAACCGAAAGAACCGATTACTCTTTGTGGAAGGCAACGAAAAATTTAAAAAGTCCAGTTAATTCTAACTCACTGATTAGGCAAGTGAACATTGGGCAAGAAGCGATGTAAAAAAGCATTTGCTTTCGCTGATCATCTAAAGGAAGTGTTTACACCTCATCAAGATGCTAATAAATTTGTTCTAACTGAGCAAACGGATAATTATTCGTCCTTCAAGCCAATTAAGTTTAAGTGGAAAAGTGTAAAAAATACAATCAAAGACCATATAAGCCCGAAAAGACCTGATAAATTTTTAAAACTAATAACATTCAACGCAATCATGCGAACTGGTTATATTTATACCACAGAAATGGAAAATTTCCGTTATCACAATCATACAGACGCCCGGGAAAAATTTAACACAAATATCGTCATATCGACCAATAAGAATGCTTCCAACAATATCAAAGCTTTTCGGAAAATTGATACTAAGTAAATTTAAACCAGTATTAGAAGAGTTTGGATTTCGAAGCCAACATGGAACCATAGAGTAAGTGCAAAGCATGAAGAACTAATTTACAAAATAAAAAATCTATTGCCAAACCATCAAGAAACTATCTTCTTCAAAGGCAATATATCGTAAAACAAAATGAGTCAATCACTGGCCTAAATGATATTAGAGTAGGTGTCCTTCAAGGCAGTGTCCTTGGACCAATGCTGTACTTATTATACACAGCCAACTTACTTATTACTAAAAAAGGTAATAATATCAACATCCTCAAGAGAATTGCAAAATTGCATCTGTGCAAAATTGAGCAATGGTTAAAAAACTGTGAATGAAAATAAATCAACAAACATCACGTTCACTCTGAACAAATACACTTGCCCACCAGTAAAACTAAATGAGGTAAATATCCCTCAACAAACAAAGGTTACACCTTGACCGAAGACTAATCTCGAAAAATCATATAGAAGCAAAGCGTAACCAAATAAAAATAACTTTTTCAAAAAAGGTACTGGCTAATAGGAAGAAAACCAAAATTATCTTTATGCAATAAAGTGTTACTGCACAAAGTAATCCATCTACCAGCGCATCAAATAGAGAGCTCCTGCAACGAACACAAGCTAAAATACTTCGAAATTATTACAAACTTAAATGAGAGTTCAGTACGAAGTATTACTTAAAACTACAAGTGCATCCCAACGAATTAGCCAGAGATATACTAAAACAACTAAGGTACTGACGACTTAAAAGGGTAGATCCACTTGCACTTACGGATCTTTAAATTAAATAATTTGAATATTCAAGGTTGATGCAAAAAAAAAAATTGTGAACTGTAATATTAAGTATTAATTGTTAAGACTTGCAAAATTGTAATAATTTTAGCTTATAAGATTTGAATACTTCTTGTTAGTTTCTTTTGTAGAAAGATTCAAGAATAAAGCATTGGCACCATTAAAAAAAATATATATATGCTAGGCCAAAACTAGCAAGCAATGGTCAATTTACGAATAGCATGGATTCCCGGATGTGAGATACTATGCAGAGTTTCGAATATATTTCGATGTATTGCAGGTGAAATATATGGCTTATTTACACTAGTACTTGTTTGACAGGTAATGTTTAGGCCACGCATTGCAAAAATCCGTAAAGTCATATTGTGATGACGTGGACGTCCGGAAACAGAAAGTGAATTCTAAAGCTCTAAGTCCGCTTTTTGCGCCTGTGCGAACTTATTAAGATCGTGGAAAGTATTCACTTGAGTCACTTCTGTGTTTTCTTCATCGGCGGTTGCCGGTACATCAATATCCACTGCAAGCTACTAAAAGTTTTAAGAGGCCGGCAAACTCGTGTTTACGCATTAGATTGCCAAGTCGCAATTGGGCGAAAAGTGCTGAAGAAAAAGCCAATGCTTTTGCTGTTCATCTAAAATGTGTATTCTCACCACATGAACAAGTTAACGACTACATGCTATACCAAACCAAATGGTGAATGATTCCAATGTTAAGCCTAAAAAGTTTAAGTGAAAGTAAGTTAAGGGCACCATAAAAAACGACATAAGTCCGAAAAAAGCACCAGGACATGATCTTATTACCGATAAAATGATTCAAGAATCACCAGACAAATGTACTAAACTAATAACGAACATCCTCAACGCAATCATGTGAACCACAATGATCGCAAATTACAATGATACATAAGCTTGGAAAAAATGAGACACGAAACTCGTCTTATCATCTAATAAGCATGCTGTGGAGTTACTAAGGAAACAAATAACAGTACTAGAAAAACGGTATTCTATACCAGCAAGTTCACAGGATTGTCATTGCAGTCAAACTCACCTTCGAATAAAAAAAATATTGTTCTGCTGTCTTCTTGGATATTGCAGAAGCTTTCGATAAAGTATAGGGGATTAATATACACAAATAAAGAACTTTGGCCGAAGCAGTTCGATGTAGTTATTGAAAACTATCTTCTTCAAAGGCAATATTTGGTTCAACAAAATGCAGCACCCACTGGTTTAAATGATATTAGCGCAGGTGTTACACAAGGAAGTGTCTTGGGACCAATTTTTTACTTGCTGTATACAGCCAATTTGCCTATTTCTAATGGAGCTATAATATCAACATTTACTGATTTAGAAAGATTCAAGAATAAAGCCATAGGCAATTGTAATAAAAAAAAATAAAATAAATGTATACGAATACAAAATCTAGATCTCTAACGACCTGATTTATGAAGCGTTCAAAAGTTTGTGCGGCATTGTTCAGACCGAAAGTCATTCGTATGAATCGAAATAGGCTGAATAACGTTGTAATTGCGGTCTTATGAACGTCTTCTTGACTGGTGTGATATGATATGCTCTGACCAGATATATTTTTGAAAATATTTTGCATCCATGTGAATGCATAGAAAAATTTGGGATCGAATATCTTTCCGGCGCCGTTACTGTATTCAGTGTTCGGTAATCTCCACAAGGTCTCCAATCATGTTCTTTTTTTCAGATCATATGTAATGGGCACGATACTGCAGATGATGATACCTGACAAATTCCTAAGTCAATCATATGTTGGAATTCTGTAAAGGCTGCTTTATGGCTTAAAGGATTTAGGCTGCGTGGTCTTGACACTAAGCAATTGGCCTTTAGTTATAATAAGATGGACCATGTTATGATGGATATGAATTTTATAATCTGGCTCTGCTGATAAGGAAGGATACTTTTTGAAGAAAATCAGTGCCGATAATTGGACGGTTCCCTGATGCTAATACAAAAGCATGTTTAAACGTCCATCTTAATCCTTAAAAATAATTGATTTTTGGCTAAAATAATTATTCCCAAAAACTGTGATGGGGATCATTGAAAGATCCCGTATCAATTCCAAAATTCAATTTATTAGTGACGTATATAAAAAGTCGTAGTGACTGAAAGGAGAATATGTACAACTTTATTTGTTTGTTTATAAGGCGGGAGGAGATTTGTCTCTACTCAACCAAGTGTAGCTAATTAGTTTTTTGCTTTGGCCTGGTCTTTGTGAAAGCTACAACTCGTAATGATAGGCCCGCCTGCCGAATTTGTTATGTAGATGACACCAGTTTTTGTTATTTTTAATATCTTTGATGCCGCGGCTTTGGCTAAAGACACGGTTTCTATCTTGGTGCATGCTACGTTGGCGTGATTAATTGCGGTAGCAAGTTTGTCTATTTCGTGATTGACGTCTTTGATCCCGTTGTGGTGACCGATTATTTAAGGCTATTTAGCCTGCGGCTTCAATTGTTGTTGAAGCCTCATGGCCAGAAGCGTACTGTATAAGAGACATCCCTGCAGTTACGATTGCCCGAACATTGGTCGAGAACTACATCTCCAGATTCGGAGTACTGGTTAACATCAAGACCGATCAAGGTACACAGTTTGAATCTAAACTCTTTGGTGAGCTAACTAAGCTTCTCGGTTCCAACCGGATCTGAACCAACTCGTACCACCCTCAATCAAACGGTATGGTTGAGCGTTTTCACCGCCAGCTGAAAACATCATTAAAAGCCTGATGTAACACTGTGCATTGGTCACCTTTACCAGGTGAATTTTTTGTAGATAACCCACTTTCACCTCTCAGTACAACTGACTCTGTGGTCGAACAACTACGATCAAGTATGAGCAACTTAGTGCCCAAAAACACTCGTGTTTCCAAACAAACGGACATACACGTCCCGAAGTCACTAGACACTAGTAAGTTCGTGTTTGTGCGAGTGGATAAAGTGCGTATAGGTTTAAGACCGCCGTACGATGGCTCATACAGAGTCATTCGACGCTTACGAAAACATTTGGTACTGCACGTCGTCAAAAATAAACATCAATCTGTCAGCATTGGTAGATTGAAACCGGCATTCGGAATTCTTTTTTTGGCTGAGAAACGTTCTCTAACAAGAAAATTCGGAACAGTCCGCATACGAGCGTGAAAATTTTTCCAAACATGTCACATACTATGTTAACAACGATGGTCATCGACGACGATGACGACCTACTAACATTGAAGCAGAGGAGGAAAAAATAACTCCTTGCTAGTATTAATGCAGCCACAAGGGGTACGCTCGAACTACCACCACGGTAGACCAGCACGGTAGGTGGGAGCACGCGCGAACAAGGCCATTCCTAAATGAACAATCGCACAACGATTGACTCGGCTGGAGCGGATACTAGCGCGTTCAGTATCGACACGAGTATCACAGGTACGACGACAGCCGCAACCTCAGAACACTACCACATCCACGCCGAAAATTGCCACTGGCAACGTTCGACGGCGTCGGAAAAATCGGGTATTACTAAAACATCGGAACAGGCCAGACGCACTGGTCGCGATACAATTACCACCGGTAATTTGTTACTACCACCCGCGATTCGGTGAAGCAGCTAAGCACTGTGCACCACCGTGCAATTTCCTGAAATTATAAGACGCTGAACCCCAGTAGTCTATAACGAGGGAAGATAAGCAACACTATTGCTTTAAAGCAAAAGGTAGAACAAATCTGTTGCCTCTACCAACAATGCAAACGGATTAACACTGTTGCTTCCACAAATTCACGCCAGCAGCTAGACACTAGTTCCCGTGTGCCACCGCGGTCGAGATACACTTTATCTACCATTGGCATCTACGGACTCCGTCTGGGTAACATTCCTTCTCGGCGGGATGTTTCACTCGGGGCAAGTCCTGTAGCGGTTAAGTATACTATACTTATCCATACAGAATTTATGTAAATATATAATTAACATAATTATATATTTACATCACTTCACACACATTAAATTCACGACATGTCAATGTCGGTCAGCAGTACATTGACATGTCAATGTCAATGTACTGCTGAATACTCATAGGTTGCCGTGACCACTACTAGATGGCGCACTACGGTGTTAACCATAACACAACAGATGTCTGATAACAAATAAAAATATATTTCTCGGCCATTCTAATTTAAGACGTCAACTGTGATCACAGTAAAAAAAAATTACGAAAATACAATACTACTTCTATTGTATATAAGTCCAACGCAATTTTCTATTACATTTTAATAGAAGAAAATCATTACATTTTTTTAATGCAAGTTGTATTAAAAATATCAATTTTGAATTATTAGATTTTAATACAGGCACCATTAGTTTTTTTTAAAACAAGATCTATTAAAATGTGTGTTTTTGTTTCTATTAACTTTCAATGGTGCCACCATTGTATTAGTATAATGGATGGAACCATTATATTCAAATGCAGCCTATTTAAAAGAAATAATGCAATATTGTATTGTATTTTTATAAAACTGGTTTTTATTTTTCAATAGATATCATTGTTTTTAATACATTTTTATTGTTTTATTTGATTAAAAATTAAAATTAATCAAATTATTATTATAAGTTGGCAACTTGTTTCTATTAATATAATCAATAACATCTTACGATGTAGGTTCTTATTGTTTTATTATTCCTATAAACATATCGGCTGGAACAAGCGTTTCTTCGCAATCCACAAAATGAGATATGTCATCTAAAATATTGAAGTTTGAAAAAAACTTAAGTTAGTATATTTAGTAAGAACTAAAATTTTTTATAATTATTATTTAATAAATTATTTTTTAATTAAATATTAAGTATTAAATTTTTAATACTAATTCTATTAAGTAAATAAGCCAATAAAATTACTAGAAACTGTCATGTGACCTTAGTATAGTATAAACTAATACTTCCAGTATTACATATTAAAAACTAATACTTCTAATATTACATATTAAAAACTATATAATCAACACATTAAACGTGCGACTTACTTGAAATTACGAAATCTTTATATTTAAACTCGCTATCACTATGTTTAATAATTTTTATTAACCACATGTTGACCACATATTATATTTTATTTTTTATCACAAACCTAAATATCTACTTTTCTCTTGATTCAAATAAAAAAAAAACAAAAAATATCATTTTAAAATGGATCTGCACTAAACGCTACACAAATATAAATGAAATATTCAGGATAAGTCGAGAATATAAAAATTTACCGATCGAGAAACGAAACAAAAAATATATAGCTATCCTATACATATTATATAAAAAGTACATATTATAATTTTTTTTGCTTATGATAACTGTCGATGAGAGTAAAATTGAGTAAAAATAAGAGTAAAATAATGGATTTACCGCTGCAGTCATTTTTAACACAAATATTTAATGCAATATCATTATTTTTTAATAGTATTGTATTACACAATTGTTTATCAGTGGTTTGCATTAAATTATAATAGAATATTGTATTGTATAAAATTTAATACAACGCTTCTATTCCATTTAAACAGAAGATTTTTAACTGTGTAGACCACAGATCAACACAAGAAGACCATTGCCATCATCATCACAATCATTAACAACAACAACAATTTATAATTAATTGACCACTGGTAATTAATTATTTAAATTAAAACCAAGAAAACTGTAAGTGTATTTTTCACTATATATAACCAGTGCGTGTTTAAATAAAGATAATTATATAATAAGAATATTGTAATAAATAATGAGTTTTATTCCCTACTTGGGAAGATTTTATTGCTAAATGACCTTACATACCATATTCGGAATCATAAATTCGTCAAGTTTAACTAGGCTTGAAACTAGGAAAAAGCGAAACAAACGGAAATTTAACGGTAGAATGCCATTTGGAAACAGTTGCATAAATTATTTTTCAACCAAATTGAAGGTACACATATTGCCAAACCTTACCAACAAAAAACTGTCAATGAGAATGAATACGACAACGCCGAAAATTCCAACGAATATTCAACTGTTTGATCCACACTACGACGCTCCATAAGAGATTGACATGCTAATTAGAGCTAATTGGTGTACGTTAAATTCAAATGTCTGACAATTTACCTATATTGCAAACTACGTTATGAGGCTGGGTATTTTCTAAAAGATCAACATTAAAGGCGCAACACACCTGCCTTTGTACCGTTACAACTACTGACGACGTGAAAAAGCTAGTTACAAACAAAATCTTGTAAAAATTCTGGGAGATCAAAACATCTGAATCCACCTGCTATTTTGACTCCCGAGGAAGAAATTTGTGAACAGCATTTTGATGATTCTGTCACTCGAGGCTTAGAATGAAATTATTTTGGTTAAACAAAAATATTTTTTTAAAGCAGGAGTATCATAAATTTATTGAAGAGTATAAAACGCTTGGTCACATGAAAGCTATTGACGATAAAGACTTTGCTGATCATCATTTATATATGTCGCATTTCTGCGTTTTAAAGCCAGAAAGTACATCCAAAAAACTCTGCGTAGTTATTTATGCGTCAGCTAAAACTTTATCAGGAAAATCATTAAATGATATATTAATGGTCGATCCTGGGGTGCAATTCCGGTTCGATGATAATGATAGCTGATAAACTTATCATCGATAAAACACAAATCGCGATTCCTTTTTCGTGGTAAACGATAAACTTGTGTCAAATTTGGTGAAAAACTGAGATATTTTATCAATTTGATTTTGTTGCTGAAAAGAGTTTATCGCCAATGATAAAATTATTCTTTTTGCGCCTAAATGTTTGTGTTTCGTGTGTTGTATGTATTCTATATGTGTGTATTCTATAAGTGAGTTGTGTGTATTCTGTTAATGACAAATTTTAAAAGCCAATCACGACTTTCAATTTTACTAAATAATAATTAATTTAGTCATAATAATCGTAATAATGTGCTTCAATTTTTCTATAAGACATAATTTTATATAAGTTTGTGTATACAAAATACCTATTTCAAATTTTGACATATATTTTATTAAAGATATATAAACATATATAACACTGAACTGAAAATGTATAACAGTTTTCACTGACATCACACGTAAAAAACTCAGAACTAATGTATTTTATCAATTTGGTAAACCGGAATCGCATTTTCGATGTTCATGATAAAATAAAACGATAAAAGCAAATGAAAACATATTGATAATTTTTTTTTTCATTTTCTTTTCATCGAAACAGAATCGAACCCCTGTGGTTCAACAAGACCTTCTTTTGATTTTATTACGTTTTCGTACTCACTTTATTGTTTGTAGTGCTGATATAAATGACAAATTGTCATGTGTGCAGCACAATTACTCGCAGAGACAATGAATGGAATTAAACCTATTCACAATCTTTCCATAGAAAAGAAATTCTATTGGACGGGCTCGACAATTGTAGTTTCTTAGATTAGTGGTCATTATTCATGTTGGAAACCATTTGTCGTCAATCGAGTCGCTAAAATACAAATCATCAGCTCCAAAGACGAATTATTTCCTGGTACGAATTGGATTGCCCAGAACGAGAGCTTAAGAAGTGTTCTTATGACATTAAGAATTCGACATTCTCTGCGGAATGGGATGGCGTATATTCTACGTTATTTACATAATTCTCAAAGATGAAATAGAGGCAACCGAAAAGTAGGACATCTGAGTCATGAAGAGCTAAAATTTTTACTACACTCTATCATAAAACTAGTTCAAGTAGCCGAATTTACAAATGAACTAGCGATGCTGAAATTAAAGTAGTCACTTCATAAGAAAAATCATCTCAACAGTTTACCCATTTTTCAATGGACGTGGACTATTGTGTTCCTGTTTATGTGCATTACAAAATAAGAGAGAAAGCTCCAACCGAGGCCTAAATATACGGTTTCGTATGCTTTGCAGTTAAAGCGGTGCATCTTGATCTGGAGAGAAAGCTAATCACCACTGCATTCATCGGTGCAGTAACGAGATTTGTGGCAATGAGAGGACTGTGTGCAAATATATTTTCTGACAATGGAAATATTTTCTATCTTTGTCGGAGTTAATTCAGAATTAATTAAGTTATTTAATTTATTTTCGTCGCTTATACGAAGAATCGATGATTCTCCTAAATTTCATCTAAGTTCGCAAATACCTGTTTGACGTTCGAAGAGCTTAATATTGTCTTAAAACAAATAAAGGGTTACCCAATAAGAAGTTTCATTTTGAATAGCCTGCTATTCTTTCGAAAAAAGGCTGGTGCAACTGTTACGGTGAATGAATTGCGCTTCCGAGCTGTGATTAATGATTTTTTATGGTCGGAATTGAAAGGTATTGATGTGGACGACGTTTATTTTTAGCAAGACGGCGGTACGTGTCACACAAGCAGCGAAACAATCGCAATATTGCAAGAAAAGTTTGCTGACCGTGTTATTTCTCGAAGAGGTGATCACAATTGGCCACCGAGATCTTGTGATTTAACACCTTTAGACTTTTTTTTGAAGCCACGTGAAAGATAAGATCTATGCCAATGCTCCACAATCGATTCAAAACCTTACAGATGGAATTGTGAAGTTATCGATGACATACAGCTGCAAATGTGAGAATTGGTCATAGTAAATTTCATGAAAATGATATGCTGCTGCAAGCGTAGCCGTGGTGGCCATTTGGCTGATATCGTTTTCAAATGTTAATGGCATATCTTCCTCTTTACAATGAAATAAACATTCATTGATTTCTCTTAAAAAATACTCGATTTTTTAATATCAAAATGAAACCTCTTATTGGAAAACCCTATAAAAGCAGTATTGAATTCGAGGCCGTTAAATCCAAACTCGTCAACTCAAGATGATTTTACAGCAATAACACCTGGCAACGATGGAGATTGGTGCTAAGAATATTAGTCAGAACATCAATATTGTCGAAAGTGGACTTCAAAGGGACGAAATGCTAGGTTAATAAAGCTTATAGCTTTAAGGAATGAGAACCTTTCACCTTTAAAATGTAGACTTGGACGAATTGTTGCCGTCCTTCGTGGTCAAGATGGAATTGTAAGGGTTGCAGCTAGGCGCCCCTATGATAGGAAATGTTATTCTTTGCTTCACTTATATAGATTGAAATTAGTCCCAAGATTTTCCCGGTTGATTGAAATTACTCGCTATGATTAATGGTGGCAAAATCGTACTGTTTGAAAAACATGTTGGTCGTTAAAACATATAATAAATCTTTACAATATGCATGACATTTTTCGCAACAGTATATTACTAGAAGTGATTAACAGCTATTACATTATAGAATAGTTTCGTTAAAGTATTTATACAAGAGTCATCACACTTAAGACAATCATTAAATCGTCCACAGTATATTAATGGCAGTAAAACGAAATTTAATTCAAATTTATATGATTTTCATATTCATTTTCGCTTCGTTTATTATATCCAGTTTTTCCGACTATATGCCAATAAGAAGGAGAAAATTTGAAACCGTTAATGCATGCAAAATTCTTTATACCGTATAAATACAAAAACAAATTTTCCGAGTTTTCTTGAAACGTGCAATAAAAATAAATTATGACATTTTCATTTGCATAATAATATTTACGTTAAAATTTTGCCCTCCTCATCCTAAATTTTAATGTGGTCTGATAATGTGTCATGGTCATAATCATTATAGAATTATGCTAGTGACGAAATATGTAAGTGGGACAAAATAATTTTAATAATAAATTGAATAAAATAATTTCGTTCTTATTAAAATAATCATTGGCTTGATCGAGCTTACTGTCAGTAAAATTTATTTTCATATATTTTTTATTCTTCTACTTAATATAACTTTTCTTCACTTTAGAGAATCTATGTGAGAAACATTAATTAATTTTCATCAACATTTTCATCCTACAAATCGAATTTCATCATAATCGGTTAAGAACTCGCCGAGTTCCTCCCTAATTGGCCATATTCCAGAACTTTCCTAAAAAATCATTTTAAGTTTCAAACACATGTCGAAATATCCTGTTTTGAAATATCCAGTGTTGTACCGTATCTCGTTTTGTACCTTATATTGTTTTGAATTATCCAATTTTGAAAAATCCCGTTTTTAAATGTCCAGTTCTGAGCGGTTCCCTTATTTGATATACACCCTAAGTAACTGCAAGTAAACTAGACTTAACATACATATGATTTTAAGAAATTGTCCACGTCGCGAAAGGTAAGACTGCAATCACATTATTGGAATGAACTCGCAGTTTCATTCAAATTTATACCTTGTCAAAGGCCCTAGAGAAATCCAAATTCCCTAAGTCGATTTTGGGCCCTATCTTCAATATTGCTATGTGAGAGCCTCCAAAACGATCCCAGGGTTGTAACTGCCGACCTTCCTGGGGAAATTGTAAACAATGGTTAACGGTATTATTATAGGCTCAAAGCACAGTGCTTAAAAAGAATAGGTTTGGTGGTGTGGTAACCGACGCCCTTATTAATATCAAGTCGAGACACACAATTGATCGAGCCAGTATACTCACTGTTCTTTTATTTCTTTTTTAGGACGATTTTTTATTAAATCCCTGATCTAGTGATTAAATAAAACTCGGTAAGTCGATCCAGTAGCTTTCTGACACCGTTATCATTTAGTTGAATAACCCGCACATATCATCTGCATATGCCAGAATCCAGTTGAACTGACGGTACAAGATATTATCCTGACGTGTTACATTTTTACGAAAGCCAAATTCTTACATGACATAAAAAAGTATTGTGGACATAACATTTCCTTGCCGTACCCCTGAGCTATTTGCAAAAGTTCCTGAACACCACGAGATGCTTCGTAATATTTAGAAAGAATCATCCTTAGTGAAAAAAACTTGATCAGTGACTGATCGATTCGGACGAAATTCGCCTTGGTAGTCATCTCCTTCGCCTGGGGAGTAATTCTCTTCAATATTATATAATACATTAATTTGTATGTTGTGCAGAGAAGAGCTATGCTTTTTTTTTGTATTGAATGATTTCTTTTTTTAGAGTTAGGGTTACAACGTGTTCGATTTTCATTGATCAGACATAACTTTGCTTTGTCATAATAATCGAATAAGGTCGAAAAGATAGTTCCACATAGTATCTTTCCGAATATCAAGAGTTTGTAACTAATGTAATCAACCGCAGGGAACTGTTTGTGTTTAGTATCTGAATGGCTAGTGTGAATCCTTCGTAGAATGGGTCTGCTATGCACATATCCACACTCTGTATTTGACAATGAGTAACATTGAGTAAATCAGAGAAATGCTTCTTTCAAGTAACGCGCACTGAATCGATGTTAACATGCAGGTTTCCTTCTTGGTACCGAAAGCCGATTAGCTTAGGTCTAAAGATATGGTGCAGTTCGGTACCTTCTTAAAAAAAGTTTCGAGAACTTTACTCATTGCTGTGTTCTTATACTTTTATGAATCCAGCCTTAAACCATTCACGCTTTTTTCGTCTACAAATTCGTTTAGTGGTTCTTCTATCAAGAACCGTTTTGCCCATCCCTGCGATTGTAAAACGTATTAGCGCTTCTTAATATCGCTTCTTAATTATTTTTGGTTTTAATTAACATGCATGGGAGTGCGCTTTAACCATAGGGGCAAAGGTCCATAAACAGACTGGAAATAAGTCGAAAATAAATTGCAAATTTCTGATGGATTGATGACACAAGCGTCCTAGTATAACATCAAAGATGGGAATCCAACCACGTTTACTACTACTTGTGTATATTCCCAGAAATTTTTTGAATTTAATGAAGTATTATCATCAGTAGACATCACTAGACATAAGAAATTTTAATTGGCACGCATAAGATCAAAAGAAAATTATTTATAGAAAGAACTTTTATTACATTTTCCATGAAAATCAATTATTGTAATAGAAGTACACACAACAAGTATTGCACACACGAAAAAATATCCAAGCGCATTGCTAGATGAAAACAGGAGATCTAAAGCTGTACCACGGCTAGTTGCGATGCTAGCAGAATAACCCGTAACTAATGAAGCCCGATCGTTTAAAGACGTCCTCTAAGTCAAGTCAGGAAGTCCCCAACAATGATTAATTGTTTATCTAGGATGACTTGGAGACTCGAACGCAAACATCAATGATATCAATGTTATAGACAATCAATAGTTAGCCATATTTCCGTAAGAATTATAATTCCGCAATCGTTTTCTTACTCGGTAAAATATTGAGGTGAAAGTAAAATTATTGCAGTTTAATTGTTTCGAATTGGCACGGATGTAACAGAATAGTCTGAATGCTGATCTGGAGACTGGTTCAATGATAGCACTGTAGGAACACAGTATTCTGCCGTGCTGGACATTTTGATTATCGAATGGGCGAATAAAGGCATCATTGAACCAGTACTCTGTGAAAAAATCGTTTGCTTTTAGGTCGTTCTTTATTGAAATTGGTTTAGAATCGGTGTTCGTTAAATTCTTTATATGGGTAGCACTGTAAAATTGAAAATCCTGTTACCTCACTCTTGGTTTGAAACTGGGATATATAGTACCAACACTTATGTTTAATATTCCTAGTCCGAATGGCAATAGCCATTGAGGTTGTGTGAATTATAACTTTGTATTTTAATATTTTAACCTATAAACCTTTTTGATGTAAACTCTGAATGCAAGTAAGTTTAAAAAAATGCTCAATCTATGGCTCTTTCTGATCTGTTTGTATTGCCCGATACTTTCTGTATTGCTTAATTTATAGATTTTAAAATCGTCGAAATATAGAACAATACGTTAGGAAACACAGAGATGGCGCTCTTTAAGTGAATGGTATAAAATATGAATATTTACTCTGTATTCAACAGAAGCATAAGTTATTTGTCCTATGGTGGTTACTGCTTCAGTTTTAAGAAGGTTCGGCATTAGATGGATTAAGTTGATAAGTGAACGAACTTTGCCCAAAGCAACTATGTATTTGTTGTGCAATTTGATGAACAGTTATAACACGTATTATTGAAATAGTGGCGGCACAAGATGTAGCCTAATGCAAATTCGAAAACGATGTTAAAATACTATTAGACAAATTAGGGACCATAGTTTACATTTTATCAACCGCAGTTTTAAATTTTACAGTATTTAGCCTGAGCTCGTTGTTAAACCCTCGTTGACAGTTGATACACATAAATACAGCAAATGGACATTTAAGGTGTTATCTATTTTTATTTTTGATGGAATTTTTAAAAATTGAATTTTTAAATGATGTCATTCCAGGAACTGGGGTGGGAAAGGGAACTTAAGCTAAGTGGTCTGCAAACAGCTCAAATGTCATCCTCACCTGCACGTGGTGCACCCTGCTAGGCAACTAACGAGGCTCTGGCGACCGAGACACGGTGGTATAACCGACTATCGAGAACTTAGTAAATGAAGTTTTCAAACCAGACCCACTACCAACTCGTACTGGTCAGAGTGGTAGATGCTCCATGACCAGTAAAATAAACAATGAGTACAACTAATTCAGATAATTATACCCCAGGTGGTAAACCAGCTAAGCAGCTGGCAAATCCACCCTCTAACGAGGCTGGCTCAACGGATTCTGGGGTGAGCCAATCATTGTTTAACAGCCCTCTTAGGCAACTCAACCCATTTGGACAAAAACCCAGGGTGGGTAGATCACCACCACCATTAGCGAACACCTTGAAAAGGGATAACGCAGAACTGCGCAATAAGATTTACGAAATAGAAAAGTTAACGTTAAATCTAAACAAAGACCTCGAAAGCTTAAAGCGAGAAAACAAGGAGTTAAAAGTTGCTCTAAATGCAGTAATATCTGAGAAAGAAACCTCCTAGCTGCAGGAAAAACACGATACCAATGATCATATAAAGTTTATATATGAAACAGACGAAGAAGAGCTGAACAGAGAAACGGGATGGATCCTGAACCGTAACAAAAAAAATATGAAACGCAAGATGAGTAAATCACCACAAGTTTCACCCGAACTGAAACAATCAATTGAGCAGCTTCCAACCGGAAGTAGGAATGTACCACAGGAGGAAAAAGCTCAGGTTTCAGCGGAACAGGAACGATCAAGTAAAGAACTCTCAAACGGAAGGAAGAATATACAACTGGAGAAAAACGTGCCACGGCCACCTCCAGTTATAATATCCAATTGCGATAATTATCAAAGTATTAGAAATATCATGAACAACAATCGGATAGAATTTCAAGCTACAGCTCTAAATAGACAGTGATAGCTATAGAAAGTTAACAGGAGCTCTTAATGCTAAAAAGAGGTGACAAAACACCGCTTCCATTATATATGCTATCTTTTGAAAGAACAGAAGACATTAAAAATAGTTATGCAATCAGCGAAATACTCCATATGAAAGTTCAAATAGAAGCAGTTAAAAATCTAAATTGATTCCCCAATGCAAAAAATGCCAAGTCTACGGACACACGCAGAACTTTTGTAATAAAGAGCCTAGATGCGTGAAGTGTATAGGAAAACACCGTACGGCTGAATATATGAAACAAAAAGACACCCCACCAAAATGTGTCAACTGTGGAGAGGCACATCCAGCCAACTACAGAGGTTGCATTGTTATAAGAGAGCTGCAAAAAATTCGCAACAAAACAAGGGAAACTTTAGAAAGTACCAGGCTGGAAATCAACTCTGCCTCAACAAGAATATCCACAAAGTCAAGGACACACGAAACATTAAGCAAATTATCAAGAACTAATCCAAATGTAACATTTGCTGATGCACTCACTATTGGAAGCTCGAAAAGGCAACATAGTTCTGCTTCAGTTAATGATTCAAATAATAACCAAACAAATAAAATACTACAAGATATTCTCAATAGACTTACTTCACAAGAAGAAAAGCAAGAAAGAGCCCTCATATCAATCATGCAAAGGCTCACTTTACTCGAAAAAAGTCAAACAGCATCAGAGATAGCCTCTCTTTGCTAATTAACATGGCCAATAATTTAAAAAATCTTGCATGGAACTGCAATGGTATATTGCAACGACAAAATGAAATACAACTATTTCTTGATTTAGAAAAAATAGATATATGCTTATTATCTGAAACACACCTTACTACTCAGAGTCATATAAAACTCCGTGGCTACGAAGTTCACTCAGCAGTACATCCTAATAATAATGCACGAGGGGGCAGTGCCGTGATTTTAAAAAAGGATACTTTTAACGATCTACAACTAAAACTTGAAAGTGATGAAATACAAGCAATTAGCTTTAGCATTAATACCCGCAACCACAAAGTAGTGGTAGCCGCAATTTATTGCCCACCTAGATACAGCATCAAAGAGAATGTTTATACACACTTCTTCAAGCAGCTAGGTGAAAAATTCATAATCGGGGGTGACTTCAACAATAATTAAATACAACTGCAACTGGCATTCTACTGGGAAACCAACCTATTGGCCCAGCGATCAAAATAAAACACCTGATCTTATTGACTTTTTTATAACAAGAAAAATCCCGGTTGATTATATACAAGTGCAGGAAGGATTTGACTCCACATCTGACCATTCCTCTATTTTAATGATAATAAGTGATACAATAATTACAAATGACAAGCAGCCAATGTTAACAAATAAATATACTGACTGGAAAAATTTTAGGAATGTACTAAACAAAAGCATCATTTTAAACACACAACTTTCATCAGAAGAAACATTAGAACAAGAGGTGGAGAAGCTCGTCAAAGATATACAGCCATCAGCGTGGAAAAGCACTAATACAACAAACATAAAAATAGCTGGCAAATGCTACCCAATGGAAACTACATCACTAGTTTTAGAGAAAAAAAGTGCCCGAAGAGAATGGCAACGTACACGAGACCCAGTTGCCAAAAATAGATTAAATAATTTAACACAACGATTACGCAGAGAAATACGGGAATTTAAAAATAAATCAATTAATTCATACCTACAATCTCTCACCTATGATAAAGATAGTCATTATTCATTGTGGAAAGCAACCAAATATCTGAAAAGGCCAGTTATGCACATACCTCCAATAAGCACAAAAAATGGTCGCCTGGCTAAAACCAAAGAAGAAAAAGCAGAATGTTTCGCTGATCATCTCGAGAGTACCATTCACCCCAATTTAACAACACTTAATCAACAGGATATACTGATTGAAAACCATACAACCATCTTGAGACAGGAAATCCCATTAACCAATGCTAAAGAAGTGAAGCAAGAAATAAAGAATCATGTAGTATTTAAAAAATCACCAGGATATGACTTGATAACTGGAGAGATTCTTAAACAACTTCCTAATAAAGCTATTAAAAAAATATCGGATTTGATTAATGCTTCCTTCAGACTACGTTATGTCCCTCTATCTTGAAAATTTGCGGACGTGATAATGATACCTAAACCAGGTAAGCCACCAAGTGATTAAACCTCGTACAGGCCAATATCACTTCTTCCCATCATGTCAAAACTGTTTGAAAGACTATTATTAAAACGAATTAAACCAGAAATTATAAAATCAGGAGCTGTTCCGCCCCATCAGTTTAGATTTACAGAGAAACACTCCACAATCGATCAAGTCCATAGAATAACAGATTTAATAGAAAAATCCTTAGAGGAAAAAAAGATTTGTTCAGCCATATTTCTGGATATAGCACAGCCATTTGACAAAGTCTGGCTGGATGGTTTAATATTTAAATTGGAGAAAACTCTGCCATTTGAGTATTGTGAGCTGTTAAAGTCATACCTCAAAAAAAGATACTTTAGAGTTAAACTGGAAGGAACTTACTCCAGCATAAAAGAAGCTAAAGAAGGAGTCCCGCAGGGGAGTGTCTAAGGGCCACTCCTTTTCGTACTGTTTACAAGCGACTTAACACAGACGAGCAATACAACTACCGCCACATTTGCCGATGACACTGCAATTCTAGCTGTTGGTGACACAATCGGTGAAGTCTCATTCAAACTACAAATAGCCATAAATAATATACAAGATTGGCTAACTAAGTAGAGAATTAAAGTGAATGAATCAAAGTCTACTGACATTAACTTCACTAATAGGTCAATAGAACCACTACCTGTGACTCTCAATAATATCCCTGTACCACATGCAAATCAAGCAAAATACCTTGGTATGAACCTTGATGCAAAGTTAAAGTGGAAAGAACATGTGAAAAAGAAAGCAGAAGAGCTTCAGTTAAAATATAGAAAAATGTACTGGTTAATTGGAAGAAACTCTCAGTTATCCATTCATAATAAACTTATGCTTTAGAAACAAGTGGTCAAGCCGGTCTGGACTTATGGTATCCAACTATGGGGATGCACCAAAACCAGCAATCAACAGATAGTTCAACGATTCCAAAATAAAGTTCTTAGAGGGATTGTAAACGCTCCTTGGTACACTCGTAATAGTGACCTTCATAGAGATCTCGGAATAGACACAGTCGCAAGTGAAATCAAGAAATGTGCTCAAAAACACCAGGAGAGGCTCCATCATCACCCTAATATTGAAGCTGTAAGACTACTTCATCAAGAGGGTATTATAAGAAGACTCAAAAGACTAAAACCTTTTGAGTTACCTGAGTAGTGCGCATAATCTAAAATCAACCAAAATAACCCTTTATGGAAAGAATACATAGATGTGGCTTTATTATTATATTATTAGAATCAAACGCTGCAAAAATGACTAGTTACTTTGTAAAAAATCTTTTTAAAATAAAAAATAAAAAGTTATAAAAAAAAAAAAAAAAAATCCAGGAACTGATGGCTTTGTATGTGTAGCGCCGGTGTTAAAATAAAAACACGATTTGACCAGCAATAAAATTATATCTACTCGTTTCTATTTAAAACCAAATCTCCATCTTCAGTGGTCGCGGCAGAACCTCGAATTTTCATTATCATTTGAATTATATCCGGAAGAATTAAAAGAGCTTTTGCCCTAAAATGAGACAACTAAATATCATTTCTTTACGACCGCCAATACTGTACATAGAGATACATTTTATTTAAAACTTAAATTGGTTTAATATGTTAATTAAAACTACTTGCGGTTTACATAATTCCATCTTCGCATCTAAGCAATTGACAATCAAAACTAAAATTCTGCAAAAAAAAAAAAAGTTAAGTTAAGCCATAAAAATTAAATTAAAACAAAACCAAATCGATTTAAAAGCTTTTCTTCTGATATCATTTTTTTTTTTTTGAGAATGAATTTTTTTATTGCTCGCCGTGCAAATGAAGAACAAACAACACCTATTTGGATTTGAGCCATTTGCTTACAAAATATACCAACAACAAATATAATGCAATAAAAATAAAAAATAAAAGAGATTAGAGACTTTTATCGGTTCACCAAAAAAATATAAACATAACATCATAGTCTCTATACTTGGATACAAACATATATATACATATATTCATCCACCACATACACTCACTTATAACATGCAGAGTTGATTCCACAACAACCATTCAAAAGCAACATCATACCAAAAATTATTGGTTTTCAGTGGTTGGATGAGGTTCGGCGGTTGATTGTTGAGAGGGTGTTCTACACAATATTGTTGTAATCATTTTAATTTATTTTGGCATTTCGGCTTTATTGTTATGAATTTTGGCAAATTTTTAAGTTTTAAATTGTATTGTTTGTGGTGTGACGGATAAATTTCGGCATAAAAAAAATGTCTATCGTTGTCGTGTTAAAGAAATAAACAAAAAAAAAAAAAAAACAAAAAAAAAATCTTTTTAATTAGAGGATTAAAATTAAAGAAGTTTTCATACATGTTTTGGGAATATTATCAACGTGTCATTAAGAATTCTAATTGGAAATTAGAAATTTTAATTAGATCCATATTATATGTAAGTATACAATATTGTAAATAAGCCCACCCACAACTATTATGTACATAAGCGACAAAATGAACTTTGTTGTTTTGCATTGCTTTGATAATTTTAATGGTTGCAATTATCCAACAAATAAACCACCAACAATAATTTTAAATAAAGTACAAACACCAAAAGTTAGACAATTAAAACCATTTTATTTTGATAACCGGAAAATTCAAACGAATAATACGAAAAAATACCCACCTCAAGGCAAAGTATTTTTTTTTTTGTCCAAGTCCTATTTTGATTCCAAAACTATACTTTATATATACACCACAAATTGAACAAACGGAATAAAATAGAAACGACCAACTGTGGTAAATTTTATTATTTTTTGCTTGTTCATATAACTGATAAAGTGGAACAATAACTAACCTGGTAAAACACCTCTATTCTATATATACATTTATATATGAGGGCCGATTTTTATTTAAGAATGACAAGGTGCTCTATCCATTACAGTATTCGGGTAAATATTTATTACTAAAAAGATTGGAAATTTTTATAGTTTTATCGAGTATATTTATATGTCCCGATGGCATTTTACGGTATTTTTTTATTTGTTCGAAATATTTAAGGTTATGTAAAAAAGTAAGTGTCAAATATGTCGCGATTAATTTACCGGACGTAAACGCTTATAATATGTTAAAATGTGAACGGTTAAGTTTAAGTCGTTACATATTTTAATGGTTTTAATTTCGAATTTATACATACACACACCGTATATCCGATTTTAATGGAAGAAGCAAAATTTGTGTAATTTAATCTTCCGCAAAACAAAAATAAAAGTGGGAAAATTTTTTAATGACGAAACAATTAAGAAAAATAAAACTTTGTAATTGGATTAGATAACATCAAGCCACCCAAAAGTTTTCTAATTGTTGTAATAACTATTAAAATGAAGACGTAACGATTCTTAAATTTGGTGGAAATAAGTATCAATATCAAAATGTACAATGATCTAAAATAATTCGGGATTCGAAAAAAATAGCCGGATACAAGCGATTAAAAATTTTAAAAATTTTGTATACTATAGTACTGTTAAGCTAAGGAATAACAATGTATTTTAACAGTTATCATATTTTCAATTTGTAATTTACAACTTTTGATATTAAAGACATTCCATAACAAATTCTACATGAGCGGAGCTCAACAAGTCAACAATAAGTCTTTTCAAATTTATTCGAAATATTACCCCTGTGGTCGGAAATATTAACCCCTGTTATCTATTGATTGATTGACCCGGTTTCCCGGTGGCCCATGTTTAACTATTATTAGCACAAGACAATCACAATTTTTCGGAACTGCTCTGCATTCTGACGTCTCTTATCAGCAACTCCAGTGTGCCAACCGTTCTATGACAAATACATCCCTAATTTATATACACTTTACACCAAAATTATTATAATAAAATTTATTAAAATATTTAAAGGCTCAAACTAAATCGAATTCACCGTTTCATAGTTGACGACTGGAATGGACCTCCGGTGTCAAACAGCCACACCAAACAACATACACAAAAAAATGACAGCTCAACATCTCCACGTGCCCCCAGCACCAACTGCAACTTGCAAGTGAAAGTCCTGCACACAACCTTCAAACGAAAACCAAACGCAAGAAACACACAACTAGTGCCGTTGAAAGAATAAATGTGTAAATCACAAATAAAATACCCCTGCCATGCGCCTTTGCAACCACATCAGCAAGAAAATCTAAGAACAATGACAACCATTCTCTCGCGCCACGCTCATTGCAGGATGAAAAAATGTAAATAATTTTACGTCCGTTACAACCAAAAATCAACCCTTTATACAAACCGATTATAACATACGTCAAACCATCTAGACCCTCCAATCCTACAATGAACGTAACACGAAAAAATAGATAGCATTGGAAGGACAAAGACCCTCCCGCTGACACGGTTACAAAATCACACCACAAAAGTTATTCATCCACAATCCACACATTCAACGGCACCAGTTTTACACTTCCAACGCTTAACCCTTATTCAAAAATGGCACACAATACCTTCACTTGCAGACCACAACTAGCACTGAAAACATAGAGACAACGAGCCTTCAGACCCCTTACAAGCCATTTGGCATGGCCAGTGCTCGTGAGTGCCGCCACTCCTCCACCTCCAATCGTCAATTGACGATTGGAAATAAAAAACAGCGCCTCCTACGGGCACCAGCCACACCAAACAGCATGTACAAAAATCCGACAACTCGACGTCTCCATGTGCCCCAGCACCTACTGCAACCCGCAAGCGAAAGCAAGTATAAAATTTCGAAACAAAAACCAAACGCCAGAAACACACAACTAGTGCCGCTCAAAAAATACTCAACCAATGCCACCCATTACCCCGTGTCACGTCAACTGCTTGGCTAAAAATTCAAACAATTTAACGTTTATTATAATCAATTTACATGAAAAATTGATTATTGGTTACAACAAACGTCAAACTATCTACATTCTCCAATCCTACAATGAACACAACACGAAAAAGATCCCCTCGCTGACACGGTTACAAAAGACACACAACAAAAGTCATCCATTCACAACTTACACACTCATTTCCTCAACGGCACCAGCTATACTGCAAATCACAACTATCACTGAAAACACATAGAGACATCGAGATATCATACCTCTACATATGCCACCCTTAGCACGGCCACTTGCCACCAGAAATCCATTCCAATCGTCAATAGTATGTACAATAATATAAGTCTGATTCTGATCCGAAAGCAACACCATATTAAATTTTCTTATAGGAATCCTTTACTAATATTTCCGTTCGTATTTTGTTTACTTATTTTATTTCTGACCTACACCATTGAATAACCATAAATAGAAGGTGACACCGCTAACTTTGTAGCGACATATGAGCCAAGTGTTAATACATTGTACTACGAAATAAATATTTCTGTGTCTTTGCTAAATTATGTCCCCGAATATTTCTCGTTTATATTTCCAATTTAAAAATGTGTTTGTTGGAACGCATTTGTTTGTTAGATGAATGTGTTTGTTAGTAGGTAGTAAAACGTGTGAAGATTTAAAAAAAAACAAACTAAGGTGTATTTGTTTTTTATTCTTTTCTTTTGATCAAAAAGTAAACATAATTTTAACTTGTAAAAAGAGAATATGTATAGATTTTTTTGTATCGATTGACTTTATTTTTCAGCAATTTGATCGTTTTTTTTTATCAACATGCCGGGTGTGTATGTAAGATTTTTATACATTTTGAATAAAATTTTGTTTTAAATTTTAATTTTACGTTAATATTATAAATAAAATTTGATAATTTTTATTAACAACAAGGTTTAATTTTACACAGGGTTTCGCTGCCATATTGTGCCAATCCTCCCTTTTCATTTGTCCGCTTCTGTCTATTCATCATCACTAGAACTATTTTCCTTGCACACCTTAATTCTTACTGAAATGTCTCCACGCAAAATTTAGTCCATGGTATTTGGTTTCCACTTGAAATACTAGAGATATAAACATCGACAATAAAACACCGTATAGCGGTTTCGAATAAAAATAGAGGCGGGATGCTAAAAGGGTTATCCATCATCCAAATAGATCGCTGATTGAATGATCACAATTATGACCATCTTTTGAACATGGTTGAAAATATTAAAATATTGAAAAAAAAATCATAATATACAGGTGGTCGCTATATTGGAAATAAATTAATAACAAATGTTCAATTTCTATCAGAACATATTAAAATCGGTCGCTTTTTACAGATAGTTAGTGTAAACATGTAACACGTTTACATGTTTTACTGTAATAAAATTTGGGAACGCATCTAATTGCATTTTATTTTTGTACCCAGATTGTCCGTAAAAGACAAGTAAGGCACCACAAAATTAACGTAATTTTTTTTCAATTGCTTCCATTATAAACAAAAAAATGTGATTATGCGGCACTCGGGTAGCTATGTTTTGTTTTTGGCTTTTGAAATGCATTATTTAGTCTATCGTGAGATTTGATGAATTCGATAAAAAAAATCTTGGCATTATAATATTTACAGGCGTCAGCAGATCCAAATACGAACACACACTAGATTAGTGGAGAATGCTTTCTCATCCCCTTTACCGCGCTACAATGGGTCCACAGCGCTTTTATCAATGAGCCGATACATCAAATTTAATAATGGGGTTAGTCGTATTCAACGATTACTAATATATCTTATGGTGAATCGGAATCTACGAAAGTGATTTGTAGATGGAGCAAACATCACAGTTGAAGAACAGCTGTTCTCATATCGAGGTGGTACGCATTTTACTCTTTACATACCATGAAAACCAGCCAAATACGGAATTAAAGTATTGTTTGTGTGTGACTCCACTTCTGCGTTTATCTATTAAAAGTTAAAATTTACACTGGAATGACTCCAAACTCACAAAGGAGAAATAATCAAGGAGAATGTGCTGTGAAGGATTTATGCTGCACTCTTTTTAGTGGTAGCGGTCGAAATATAGCATGTGACAATTTTTTCATCAGCAATAATTTAGCTTCTAATTTGATGCGAGACCACAATTTATCAATTTTAGGAATAGTAAATAAAAGACGGCGATTCGTACCAGTAGAATTCCTAGTCGTGCAAGGCAAAACTCAACCTGCCGTATCGTCTTTTTCCGGATTTTCGAACAAAATCACACTGTATTCTTATATTCCCTTAAAAACAAAGCTGTGATGCTTTTATTCTCCATGCATTATGATAAATAATGTAAATAAACCAACTACGATTCTAGATTACAACAGAACCAAAGGCGCTGTGGACAATATGGACAAAATACTGGGGAAAACTCATGCAAAAGAAAGATTTGTCTTACTGGCGACCGGTATTATTTTATAACATTTTTGATGTTGCGGCTTTAGCAGCACATATAGTATATATGGAAAATAATCCATTCTTAAAAACAAAATCCAGTCACTGGCATAAATTTCTGCAACAGTTATGTGAGCAGTTGGTTATGCCTGAAATTAGTAATTATCCGCAGAATTGGCAAATAACATGCATGATTTCCACAATATCAAAGCTATTTGAAAAATTGTTACTAAGGAAACAGAAATCAATACTAGAAGAACTGTTATAATAAATATTATTACACCAGATCATCAATTTGGTTTCCGAAATCAGCATGGCACTATAGAGCAAGTTCATAGGATTGTCAAACTCACCTTTGAAGCAAAAAAATATTGTTCTGCTGTCTTCTTGGATATTGCACAAGCCTTCGATAAAGTTTGGCATAGAGGATTAATATACAAAATTAAAGAACTTTTACCGAAGCAGTTCCATGGTAGTTCTTGAAAACTATCTTCTTCAAAGACAATACAAACAAATCGATACTTATCATATGCTCATATGGACATATGGTATTCATTTATGGGGATCCACCAGCGCATCAAATACAGAATTTTAGCAACGTATACAATCAAGAATACTTCGTAGGATCACGAATGCTCTCTGGTATATTTGAAACAATAACATACATAATGAACTCGCTATTTTAACCATTAAAGATACAATTAGAGTTTTTTTATAGTTCGAGATAATGTTCAAAATTAGAGGCACATCGCAATGCTTTGGCCCGGGACGTTCTAAAACAACCGAGATACAGACGATTGAGAAGAACTGATCCACTTGGACTATTGAATTTATAAAATAAGTAAATGATGCACACTTATAATAAAAACTAAAATAAAACGTCAAATCGTGGTCGTGCCGATTCTAAGATATTTTTTTTATTTTTTGTCAAATAAAAAAAATATCTTAGAATCGGCACGACCACCATTTGAAAATAAATTTATTTTAAATATCTATAAAATATATTTATATTTTGTCAAAATATAAATTTTAGAAACTTGTGACGTTTGAACCGATGTCGGCAATTAGTGATCAAACTACAAAGTTGCAGTGCTGCGGCGGAATCGTTTGGTGTCATTTCTATATATAGTTATTCAATGCCTACACTCTACAATATTAGTACTAAAATAAAACACTCGAATGCTGGTTCAAGTCTTTACTGTTAAACCTTTCAATATATCAGCCGCCACCTATGAGTCGTTTCTTTCGTTTTATCGATAATGAAGTTGCATATATAATGGCAACTTACAACAATATACAATTATTCACGTAACTTAAATCTTCAAAATTACTAACATTATTTGTCAGATTATGTAGATTTATGTTACACTGAATTGATTAACACATAAAATATTAACAAAATATGTGTCGATAATGTAGTTGCGTATATACACATCTGACAATACAAATGGCCTTGAATTGCTTTCTTCTCGAATAAAGCAAATTTTTCGATTTCGATTACATCACAAATTTATAATAACACGATCGAAATTTTTTTAATTCTACATTGATGCATGTCTACCCCTTGTTAGCACCAAAAATTAAAACACAGAATTTCAAGTTTTCATGTCTACCTCGTCGTCAAACTACACACACACACACACCACACAAACTTACTAGCGGTTCACACAACAATTAATCACTATTGACTCAATGTTTCGGGTTTTTTTTCTATTTTAAAATGCGCAAGCTAATATTTTAAATTATAAAAAAAAAAATCTTTTAATTTATAGATTTAGACACACACATTTAAATCACTAAAAAACTAAATAAAAAAATAAAAAATCATCGTGTTCATAGCACGTCCGCCATCTTTGCTTCGTATGGATATGGTTGTACCAATAACAAATACAATAAAATAAATAAAATAAAAAAATGCACATTAAAGTTATGCATTGATACTTGTTCTCTGGGAAAGCGACAGAGTTTCCAATCCATTTCATTAATTTTCAATTTCATTAATTTCCACACACACATTTAAAACAAAAATAAAATTAAATAAATGAATAAATTTTAAATGAAGAGATCGACAAAAACACGACCGATCTCTTCAACGATCAACCATTTATTTATCATTTTATCTATTATGTAAAAATATACATGTATGATAAAAAAAAATTATTAATCGCCACACACAACAAGAGAAATATAATTACAGTAATTAAAATAATTAAACAACAGTTACTGCTTCATCCGTTTTTTAAACAATTCTCTTGAAATATTAAAATCAAAACAGCCGTAACACTGATTGAATGCATTAAAAATATTAATGAGAAGAGCTGAATTATTAAAATCATTAGTGCAAAAAGGAATACGTAATAAACATGAGCGCGATCTTAAGGCTCGCTGAGGGACATTAACACAGAACTTCTCAAGCAACTCGGGACAATAAATTGTAGAGCAAAGCCGATTTATATAAGGTTCATGAACAAAACCATAGTTTAAGTTAGGCAAACGACGTAATGCATATAGATCACAAACTGTTTTTGAATACTTTCGATCCTCGCCGAATGAGTAACATAATAAGAATCCCAAATTACCGAGGCACATTCTAACACAGACCTGACGTAAGTAACATAGAGATATTTAACAGTAAGATTGTCACAATATTCCTTCCCATTACACTTAATAAACCCCAATAAAGAGTACTTTTTACTTACAATGTATCTTACATGCTTATCAAATGTAAGGTTGCTTGAAAAAATAACGCCAAGATCGCGAATTACGCATAAAGCCTCTACACAAGACAAACGCGATCTGAACGGACTAATTGCAGCATAGATTTTTAAGTCATCAGCATACAATAGATACTCGCAGAACTTGAAACTCTGAACATCATTAATAAACACCATGAATAGTAACAGTCCAAGGTGGCTACCCTGCGGAACACCAGACGGAATAACAAATTCGAAAAAACGATCCTAGGAAATACTCACACATTGTTTTCTAGATGTCAGGTACGAAGCGATCTATTTGACTGGCATGAAATTAGATCCGAAGTCAATTAATTTCAGTAGAAGGATCCTGTGGTTAACTCTGTCAAAGGCTTTCGAAAAGTCTGTGTACATCACATTAACTTTACCGTGATTATCCACAGTTTCGAAGACATAACTCGAAAAAACCATCAAGTTAGTAATTGTAGAGTTCCTTCTTCCAGATTTGAAAATGAGGAGAATAAAAGAATGTTTTCAAATATCAGGAAATACTTCACATGAAAGCTCGCATTGAACAGATAATGTAACGGTTCGGACAAAGAAAGTGCAAATTTTCTCAAAATCCGTGGTGCGATGCCATCAGGACCTGCTCTTACTGCGATATCCAAACCTTGCACTCCTTTTGAAATATCGGAAACCCTAAGTTGCATAATGGGATATGAGTAGTAAAGATCATCTAAAGTGTAAGGAACATCCGAGTTATCAAAACAATCCTGGAAAAAATTGGCAAACGCATCGCATATTTCCTGAGAACTAGAGTATGAAACATTATCGCATGACAAAACCCTTCGATAGCCACGTGATTTCCTTTTCAGATTAATATATGAAAAAAACGTTTCGAATTAATCGAAATTTCACTTTCTATCTATAAAACGTACATTTGGTAAAGAAAAGCATTAAGATATTTAAACTCTTTGCATAAAATACGGTATTTAGTTTTATCGGAAACATTATTAGAGCGCTTAAAAGTCTAAAAAACTGTAAACTTACGATTTACTTGATTTTTTAGCCGCCGATAGAACCACGGCTCAATAAATGGAATAGCATGCAATGTATGATTATGAGCCGATGGGTAGTACACATGTAAACTAGTGGTTTGTGTTGCAGGTGTTGAAATGTTATGGTGTACATTTCTATTTATTTATTTTATTTATTTATTTATATATTTACAAAGTATAAGCCAAAGCTTTTGTACCTTTTATAATTAGCAATAACAAAGAATATTATAATAATAAAATCAAAAAAAATAATTGTAACATATTTATAAAGAATTAAAACCAATTTAAATAAATTATATAATTTAAAGATATAAAAATGTTTAAAATTAATTATTAGTAGAAGCAATATAAATATACATAATTTTTTTTAAATTAGATAAAGATCTGGCATTTTTAAGTTCTGGAGGTAAACCATTCCAGGTGAAGATTACATTTAATAATCCCGACCTTCTGTAAACATTACTTCTAATAACCGGCAAATTAATGTTCGTAGAGACCTTGAAAAATTGAGCTTATCATATAAATATGAAGGTAAGCCCGAATTTATAAGCTTAAAGATAAATATAGCCGTTCTATAATTATAATAGTTAAACAAATTACAACCTAAAATAGAATCCTTAAAACAAGAAACGTGATCAAACTTCTTAAGGTCAAAAATATAACGAAGACAATTGTTAAACGAAACTTCAAGTAATCGCATAGAATTACTATCACATCTATTGAAAATAACATCACAATATGTAAAGATGGGCAACACTAAAGTTTTAACCAAATATATACGTAACGGAACCGGACACATTTTTTTAATTTATCTCAACGAATATAAACTATAATTAACTCGCTGACAAAGATGGCTTACATGATCATTCCATGTAAGTTTCGAGTTTAATAAAAGCCCCAAATTATTTACTATAGGAACAAATAATATTCTGTCACCATCCATAAAAAGTGACGGAGAAATGTATTGTGAAATATTTTTAGACAACAACAACGCTTTACTTTTGCTAGGATTAACAACAAGTGAATTATGTCTAGCCCATAATGAAATACACTCCAGATCAGCATTAAGTTTCATGACAACCTCTTCAAATTTTGAAAAACTATCTCCGATATACAATTGTAAATCATCAGCATAAAAGTGAAACTGACAATGATAAATATGCCATGCAAGGTCATTTATATATATTGAAAATAGCAAGGGACCCAGGATATATCCCTGAGGCATTCCCTCAAGAACTTTACCATAACTCGAACGGGCATTCCCATACTTTACAAATAATTTACGATTTTGCAAATAAGAGTGTAAAAGTGTAAATTGCAGAATTGGAAAATTTATAATATAAATAAAGTTTTTGAAGCAAAAGAATGTGATTAACGCAATCAAAAGCTTTAGAAAAATCTAATAACACTAATATAGCATGAGAGTTAGGTTGATCTAATATTGATGCTAGGTCGTCAACGATGTTAACTAGAGCAGTAGTAGTACTGTGCTTAGGCTTTTACCCAGATTGGAATTTGCACAAAAAATTAAAGCGATTTAAATGCTGCTGAATCTAAGACTGCATTATTTTTTCCAACACCTTCGAAAGTGCAGGCAATATGCTTATCGGGCGAACATCATTAATAGAGGCAATTATATCTTTTTTAGGTATAGGAATGATTGAAGCCACTTTCCATAAATTAGGAAAAATAGACTTAGTCAAACATTGATTTATGATGAATGTAATGTGAGGTAGAAATAGATCAATAAATAATTTTAATATTTTAAAGTCAATCATATCATTTGCCATCGCATCAGATTTAACCGCTCTAATTGCACCCAAAACATTTAACTCATCAACACATGCAAATGAAAAGCCAGTAACTTCAGAACAAATAGACTCGACATCAGGCAATGGTAAAACCACAAATGTCTCATGAAAACGACAAATTTCGTTCACAATTTGTTCTGCAGAAAATGGAATTATGGCATTACTTGTTGAACATGAAACACCTAGTTTTCTTAAATTATTCCAGGTAATTTTGGAATTAAATGCATTTCCGAAATAAAATCTGTGCTTAGCTTGATTGATAAATTTTGTAGTTTTGTTCCGAAGTATTTTAAAATAGTTTAAATCCATTACTAATCCACTTCTTTTAAAAGTTTTATATGCCGAATCTC
Organism: Tipula confusa; assembly: GCA_963556175.1. Taxonomy (NCBI): domain Eukaryota; kingdom Metazoa; phylum Arthropoda; class Insecta; order Diptera; family Tipulidae; genus Tipula; species Tipula confusa. Next base: position 114,749,148 of record OY744477.1, read on the forward strand.
TACGTTTGATTAAATCCACTATAGTTTGGTTTAACCATGGCGCAGTGGGACATTTATTAATGCTTCTTTTACGAGGTACACAAACTTTATCTAAGTACAAAAAATTTGAATTAAATATATCTACAATAGAATTTAAATCAAAATGTTTATAAAGTAGTGACCAATCAATAGAAGAAAATTTATTTATATAAAAATCATAATTGATTTGCTTATAATTAGGTACAATGATGTTAATAATTTTATCTCGAATACGAGAGAATTTATAAGAAGCAAAAATCAAATCGTGGTCAGAAATGGATGGAAAAGAGCACTGTCCATGACTAACAATATTGTGTTTGTCGGGGTTATACACAACTATTAAGTCCAAAAGACTTTCCAGTCTAGTCGCATGAAATGGTATAAAATATAAATTTAGTATACTAAAACAATTATGTAATATGTTATTATTCAGCATATTAAAATTAAAATCACCTAGACAAATTATTTTTTCATATAATGACAAAAAATCATTAAATATAACATTTAGATTAGTAATATCGTCCTTTGCAGAAGGAGGAGGGTTATAAAAAACTACAATAAGAATTTTACCAAATTTACCTAACAGTTCAGTTGCCAAATACTCTACTTTACCATAATAACCAGAAGATAAAATTTTAATATTAAGAGTTGATCGATAGTATAACCCAACACCACCACCTTGAGCATTACGATCTGACCTTAGTAGCTTATAGTTATTAATCAAAATAGAGTTAGAACTAATTTTATTGTGTAATCGGGTCTCTGACAATGCAAGAAAATCAAATTTGTAATTATGTAACAAAAGTGTTAACTCATTAAAATGTTTAGTCGAACTACGCACATTAAGATGTCCAAAAAATAAATAATTTGTTTTTAATGAATGCAATTTATCACCTTAATTGGCTTCAATAGTTCTAGGTTTATAATTTGAGCAAGTTGCAGCATATAGCTGAGAAGTTAATGCTGATGTTGTTGCAACTTGTTATATATTTATATATTTAATATATAAATGTTATATATTAATAAAATAAATGTTATATATTTATACTAAATGTTGACGATATTCTATCGACCCGACATCTGGAACATCAATGGGTAAACTGTTTTTTTCTTATGATGGTAGTACTATGTGTATTTATATTATGCCTTGTGTAATCCAAAAAAAAAACTTCCTTAATGGGATTATATATTTTGTTTTAATTATATTGCCCACTTATTGGTTTTGAGCCCTTTTATCGAATTTTTACTTATTTTATAATCTCTTTCTCTACTTATTAATGACTTATGTACCGGTCTAAACCGTTCCAAGGTTCAACTCTTCTGCAATGAATATGTATTTATGATACTATATATTGTAACAAGTAAATTAAAAAAAAAAAAAAACCAAAAAAACCGGTCTAAAAACTTCGTAATTTTGAGATAAAAAAAGAACCAATAATTGGAAAAAGTAAGTCAGTAGTTTTTGAGAATTCAAAATATGAGTATAATTACTAAATAATTAATAATTTTAAATTAAAAAAGGAAAATTTTCTTTTAAGAAAAAAAAACAAAGTTTATAAAAGTTATATATATAAATATTATAAAAGATATTCACTGTGTAAATATAGTAAATTAAATATAATTTAATTTTGAATTATAAACTATTGTATTGAAAAAAAAAAAAAATTCATTTCGGCCAACGGCCACATGTGATGTTAAATAAAAATATTAGTAAACATAAAAAAAAACAGTTTATAAATCAGAATAAAAAGTGAAATTCCAAAGCTGGATATTTTATGTAGCTGAATTATTCCTCATAAATAGTTATTCTAAAATATTGGGATTCGATCGAATTCAATTGTTTAATTTTTTTAATAAAATTCGATTTGTAGTGTTTTTGGTTTTAAAGTAGTTATAAAGTGGAATTTGATGCAAGTACATTGTGTAATTGCTATTATGTATTTATTTATTTATGTATTTATGTATTTATGTATTTATGTTTTTATGTATTTATGTATTTATGTATTTATGTATTTATGTATTTATGTATTTATGTATTTATGTATTTATGTATTTATGTATTTATGTATTTATGTATTTATGTAGTTATGTATTTATGTATTTATGTATATATGTATTTATGTATTTATGTATTTATGTATTTATGTTTTTATGTATTTATGTATTATGTATTTATGTATTTATGTATTTATGTATTTATGTATTTATGTATTTATGTATTTATGTATTTATGTATTTATGTATTTATGTATTTATGTATTATGTATTTATGTATTTATGTATTTATGTATTTATGTATTTATGTATTTATGTATTTATGTATTTATGTATTTATGTATTTATGTATTTATGTATTTATGTATTTATGTATTTTATGTATTTATGTATTTATGTATTTATGTATTTATGTATTTATGTATTTATGTATTTATGTATTTATGTATTTATGTATTTATGTATTTATGTATTTATGTATTTATGTATTTTATGTATTTATGTATTTATGTATTTATGTATTTATGTATTTATGTATTTATGTATTTATGTATTTATGTATTTATGTATTTATGTATTTATGTATTTATGTATTTATGTATTTATGTATTTATGTATTTATGTATTTTATTTATTTATGTATTTATGTATTTATGTATTTATGTATTTATGTATTTATGTATTTATGTATTTATGTATTTATGTATTTATGTATTTATGTATTTATGTATTTATGTATTTATGTATTTATGTATTTATGTATTTATGTATTTATGTATTTATGTATTTATGTATTATGTATTTATGTATTTATGTATTTATGTATTTATGTATTTATGTATTTATGTATTTATGTATTTATGTATTTATGTATTTATGTATTTATGTATTTATGTATTTATGTATTTATGTATTTATGTATTTATGTATTTATGTATTTATGTATTTATGTATTTATGTATTTATGTATTTATGTATTATGTATTTATGTATTTATGTATTTATGTATTTATGTATTTATGTATTTATGTATTTATGTATTTATGTATTTATGTATTTATGTATTTATGTATTTATGTATTTATGTATTTATGTATTTATGTATTTATGTATTTATGTATTTATGTATTTATGTATTTATGTATTTATGTATTATGTATTTATGTATTTATGTATTTATGTATTTATGTATTTATGTATTTATGTATTTATGTATTTTATGTATTTATGTATTTATGTATTTATGTATTTATGTATTTATGTATTTATGTATTTATGTATTTATGTATTTATATATTTATGTATTATGTATTTATGTATTTATGTATTTATGTATTTATGTATTTATGTATTTATGTATTTATATATTTATATATTTATGTATTTATGTATTTATGTATTTATGTATTTATGTATTTATGTATTTATGTATTTATGTATTTATGTATTTATGTATTTATGTATTTATGTATTTATGTATTTATGTATTTATGTATTTATGTATTTATGTATTTATGTATTTATGTATTTATGTATTTATGTATTTATGTATTTATGTATTTATGTATTTATGTATTTATGTATTTATGTATTTATGTATTTATGTATTTATGTATTTATGTATTTATGTATTTATGTATTTATGTATTTATGTATTTATGTATTTATGTATTTATGTATTTATGTATTTATGTATTTATGTATTTATGTATTTATGTATTTATGTATTTATGTATTTATGTTTTTATGTATTTATGTATTTATGTATTTATGTATTTATGTATTTATGTATTTATGTATTTATGTATTTATGTATTTATGTA